>OX393576.1:28541923-28820923 GCA_947652605.1 Elmis aenea
GATATAATATTCAGTACCGGTAATGGCGCTATTAAATTCATAAAAATTTATTTTTAAAAAAGGAATTCTTATCGAAGATAAAACGGGCTACTTGACCTTGCTTCACTGAAAACCCGCCTCCTTGTAACGACAGAAATTCCAAGTACCTAATAAAATTTATTATACGGTGCCAACCATTCAATAAAATTATGAAGCAATTCATTTATTTAAGCCATTAAATTCCATGCAGTTTTAAACTCTATTGTAACAGGGATTTTTCACCCTTATTAAAAATAATTTCGTGGGAGTGGGGGCGATCTGATTAAAGAAAATAAAAATCAGAAAAGGTTCTACTGTAAAACTGTAATTTTGGAAGATGGTTAAGTATGTATTCTACATTATTTGGCTTTGCATTAAAACACGTTTGAACGTCTAAAATTTAAAAAAATTCGCCTGCGGCGCATTTTTTTGCCTCCCCCCCCACATTTTTCTGTCGATCTCTGCTTGGTTTTGGAAAAAGTTAGCGACCCTTATTTATAGGGGCGGCAAATTCAGGGACCGCCCCGGGCGGCACAAACTCTAGCTACGCCACTGCATAGGTTCAACATCTACTAGCAATTACATTTGTAATATTAGGTTTTAAACTTGATTTATAGAATTTGTAAACAAAAACTTACACGACTACTCAAGCGAAAAGAAATTGCAAAACTATTCCGCTAAAAAATATTATAAATTTTTAATAAAACAAAAGAATATAGAAGGAATAAAGGAAAATCAGTAGCGTAGCAAGGGGGGACGGGGGGGGCGGTCCGCCCCGGGCGGCACTTTTTTTGGGGCGGCACTTTTAGTCTACCCAAATGGGGTAAAAATGAAAATCTCGGGGTAATGAAGGATCAGTACATATAATAATCAGTACCGGCACTAGCGCTATTAAATTCATACAAATTAATTTTTAAAAAAGGAATTCTTACCGAACTTAGAACGGGCTACTTTACCTTGCTTCACTGAAAACCCGCTCCCTTGTAACGACAGAAATTCCAAGTTTCTAATAAAATTTACGATACGGTACCAACCATTCAATAAAATTTCAAACAATTCATTTATTTTAGGCATTAAATTCCATGCAGTTTTAAACTCTATTGTAACAGGGATTTTCGCCCTTATTAAAAATAATTTCGTGGGAGTGGGGGTGATCTGATTTAAAAAAAAAATCAGAAAAGGTTCTACTGTAAAACTGTAATTTTAGAAGATGATAAAGTATTCTCCATTATCTAACTTTGCTTTAAAACACGTTTGAACGTCTAAAATCTAAAAAAAAATCGCCTGCGGCGCATTTTGTTTTTCCCCCACTTTTTTGTGTCGATTTTGGCAAAAATCAAAAATTAGCAACCCTTAATTATAGGGGCGGCAAATTCAGAGACCGCCCCGGGCGGCACAACCTCTAGCTACGCCACTGAGGAAAATCAAAACAATTATTTTATATAAGAGTAACTATTATATAATATGCTAAAAATAAGATATATATTTAAAGACAAAAACAACATTTAAATAAATTTCTAATTCGAGATCTAAAACTTCACCAAGGCATAAGTAGATCATTTAATTTCATTTCATGCACACTTTTTCTTGGACCTTGAATATTTTATTAAATTATATAACTCTCGCAAAGATTAAAAGATATCTCGAATGTTTAATATTAACTTAACATATATATGCACCTACACGAGATCCTTTATTACATAATTACAGGAAATTTTATTTATTTGTGCAATAAGATGCTCAAGTTTAGTTTATAATTCTAAACGCTAATAAAACTACAATTTAAAATAGGTGCCACATCAAATCCCGACAGCCTACTTCGTGACAGCCAACTTCCCGAAACACAACTTCCAAGTAGCCCAACTTTCCGACAAGTCAGGTTGGGTTAGGTTGTTGTGAATGATCGTGATAAACTGCCTCCGCGGTATTGCGCATATGATTTCGATTTAAAATATAGTTCATTTAGTTTACGTACATATTATTTGAGTGGACAATGTGCATATTATGTAACTATTATATGTTCTTGTAATAACAAAAGGTAATACATTTTTATTCATGTATATAGTATGCAGCTCTAATGTTCTTGTAATAACAAAATGAATAAAATTCAATTTGAAATTTTCTTTGGTCCAAATAGTATATTTTATTTTTTCGGGACTGTCGGGATGTTGGCTGTCGGGAATATGACTCACGCCCTTTAAAATTAGCTAATTAAAACTAGAAGTTATACATCTTGTTTCCACAATTTTGTACTTTCGTTACCTACACGTTTAAAATTCCTTAACAATAGTTTTCAGACACGTGTTCTAAAACGTACTATAAAATTTAATTTTACAGCTTTTGATAAGCGCAAATTAACACACTATTAAGTGTAATCGATTTTCTTATGTACCTTACTGTAAATCGTTCTGGAAAAGAATATTTCCTATTATGTGCAACACGATTTTTACCCAAATAAGACAGTGATGGCTCTATCTGCATATCAGCTGGGACCTATTCAACCGTGGCCTCATTTATAAATACCGTTTCGAGATAGTTGTATATTTCGTTTTTTCACACTAGTCAAAGCTAAAAAGAGATTATTGTTAGATATTCCTATAAAAGATTTTTTATTTTTACTAAGAAGCATTTATTGAAAAGAGTAACAATCACACTGCCAGAACCAAGAACTAGTTTTCAAGACATTTACATGTTATAATTTCATGTGCAAGAGCAAGAGTCGCTCAATATGAAAGCTTTACTGCATGATCTGTCCCACAAAGTACACTACCAACAATTTAGTTCAAGTACTGCACATAAATAATTCGTCTGTGCTGCATTATGTCACACATGCCTTGTATTTTTTTGTTATTTGTTGGGATTGTGCTGACTTTAACGAAGTTAAACGAGTTATCAGACGGCGATAAAAACAATTTTATTACATCATATAATTGCATAATATTCCTTTATTAATTATGTTTTAAAAATAACAGCTTGTCATACAAATTGCTTGAATGCATAAGAATATTTATTTACAAGGTAAAATTCTAGTTGAAAAGGAAGTGTCTTGAAAAATGTTTTTAATGGTGTAGTGAATGCGACGTCCAATATGTACGACACAATACCAATTGTTCGCAAATTTCAGGGTCACATTTTAGATACTGGTAGTTGCAAATTATAGATTCGCTTGAAATGATATGCATAATTATAGCAAACACGACGAGTCATGGCGCAAGGTGAGGGGAGGGCGCAGCTCATGTGGTAATAGTCAAGTTGGTTATTCAAGCAAAATTTATGTTTTTCAAAAAGACGCCTTTTGATCACTCGAGCTGCTTTGAGTTTTTATGTATAATAAGCTTCTAGTAACGATTTTGTTTTAATAGGACTAGACTGTTTAATTAATACATATAGAAACATATTTGACGAGCAATGAAACAAATAAATATGTTAAACTTAAAACTACCAGACTTGTCTTAAAAAAACAACAACAAAATATGTAGACATAGACATGTTCATATTACGCATTTGCACTGTTCGTCTATGATTCGTTGTGCTTTCTGTACAAGACTGGCTAACGAAACAAAACCTGCATTTATTTATTTATTTTTTTAAATTTAATTAGCTCTCCAAAAAAGCTGGCCCATGTAACATGTTTTCCTACATTTTTTTTTTATCCTTTGTCAATTTGTTCCATACTTTAACATTAAGTTCCTTCAGGTCTTTTTCCACTGCCTCTAAAAATGTTTGTACGGTGTCTTCCCCATGTCCTTTTTTCCGTTACTCCTCCCTCGAGTACTTGTTTCGTTATTCTTTTCTCCGGCAATCTTGATATAACTATGTCCCAGCTACTTCATTGGTTGTGTCTTTACTACATTAATTATATTTGCTTGACCATTTAATTTCTTCAGTTCCCCATTTGTTCTTCCTCTCCATTGTTTTCTTTCTCTTTTCCCCCCAAATATCTTCCGTAGTACCTTCTCCGGACCTGTAAAGTTTTCCTTCTTTTTGATTTTTTTTCCACATCTCACCCCCTTACGTATTGGTCTTATAAATGGTTTGTAGATATTAATTTTTACCCTCCTTGAGTTATTCCTTGACCTATTACCGCTAGACATCTTGAGCATTTGATAATTCTTTCTTGTATAATTCTTCTCTATTGTCTCATAAAATGACTCCCGAATATTTGAATTTATCCACTCTATCATATTTATATCGAGTCCCATCCTCCATAACCAGTTCAAACTTTGTGTCTCGTATCCTGCTTTGCTGCCCATTCGGTAGTATAAGTTTCGTTTTCTTTTCATTTGTCTTTAGTCCTTGTCTCCGTTAATCTTCGACTTTTTTTAATTTTTTCTATTAAATTCGTTTTTATTTTTAGCTAAGAGAACTAAATTATTTGCGTAAGCCATAATTTGTATCCGTCGCCTATAAATTGTCCTTGTCGTTGTTGTACCTTTTATGGCTTTTTCTAAACTGCCGTTACATTTTCACAAAATTAACTTTTAATTATGATTTTTACAATTTAGTTCAAATGAAATACTAAAGCATAATTGGATAATTAAACGTACAGCCTGCATCTATAAATACAAGGCCAAGAAGTAGAGGTTTTGCAAACCATTATTAGTTTCAAAATGCAGTTCACCATTAACTTTCTTTTGAGCATTTTTAAACGAAGTCACATATTTCATATACAGCTAAACCTACCGACGTTTTAATTTTTAGATATTACATGTGCTGATACATCCTGCACGACATTTTCCGCTAGCTAGCTTAGGGAATACCGCTCAGATCGGATATAACCGTAAAGTCGTCTAGGCGTTGATAAGGTTTTCATTTTCTTTATTTTTCGTTATGTACGATGCTACAGCATCGTTAAGGCCCGCTGCACACGTTCGTTTTTCTGCCGTCCGGCAGCCGCACAGTGCCGATGCACACGTACGTTCGCCGTGCGGCAGCCGTCCGGCGACGGATGTACGTGTGCAGCACCCAATATATTTTCTAGTACTTTGCGCCGCAACTCCGGCAACCGCACGGCTGCCGGACGGCAGAAAACGTACGTGTGCAGCGGGCCTTAGACTTACATTATGCACTAGTGCTTTTTTGTCAGCACAGATACTGTTCTGAACTGGTTTCGCTATTGTTTTTACTTTTACTTCCTGTTTTTTAAATAATGCAAACGCATATTTGTGGCTTATCGACAAAGGATTTTGTTTTATAGTTAATTTGTGCACTAAAGACCTCTACTCATTATCCAACTTGTCGGGGCCGACCGTCGGGAACTCCGTGTCGGGTGTTGTCTACACACCTCCCGACCAGTCCAACCAACACAGCATAAACGTCATAACTTTTTTTATCATTTTGGCTCTGATGCAATTTTGTGGATAATAAATTTATAAATAGCGTTAAATTTTCTTTAATAGTCCTTATCTAGAGGAATGTGGTGGGGCGGTTGGCTTGTTGGATGGCCTGGCCACCCGACCGTTTTAACTGTCGTGTTGGTCGGGTGACAGACTACACATTAAACAATTTATCGGAATGGTCGGTCGGTTGTCCCGACAAATTGGTTGGTGAGTAGAGGCCTTAAAAGTGCCAAGCAAATTAAGTGCCCCCTGTCTGCAATTATTTATTAGCAATTATCGATTAAATTGATTTTTAAAAAAATGCTGCATGACGCGAATCTTGAATTAAAATATATCGAAGCTTGTATGCTTGTACAGAATTTCATTGGAATAATTTTGCTTGTAATCCATAAATCTTCCTAGTGATTTTTGATACTACGTATACTGTATACATACATTCGTTGTCAAAATCCCATTTAATAAATAGCTCCTCTGGAGTACAGTAGCAGAATTTAAGCATCATTTAAAAACAGAATATATTGCACATGCTGCAATCATATTTAATACAGAACTGAATACATAATTATACTATACGTTTCCGTTTTTATTACTATCGTCATGAAGTATTGCATACATTATGACAATTATTCAACCCAAAAATTTTGCATAATATGTACGTCCTTTGCTAAACTCCCACTAAACAAAAATATTAAAAATAGAACATATAATTTAGATATTACCACACAATGAATTTTCTTTGATATCATTGAAACATAAAATTTCAAGGCCTATTTTCAGAGAATTGCTTATACATTTCCACACCCGTATTGGCATAGCGCGAGCAAAATACCTACACAAAATAATTTGACTCACCTTCCTATATTTTTAGTTTTATATAATAGTAAAAGATTTTTTAAAAGTTCAGTGCCAGTGCATAATTTTACACATTGTACATAAAAAAAGAGCAACATGACAATAGCATTTTAAACAAATAATACGCTTACATTCTAATTTTATCTCTTTTCCGCTCTTTATTTCGTATAGGTATGCATATAACATTTCAAACAAATTTTAATTTACGTCCAAGTCTGAGTAACAAAAAAATAACGGCTTTATAATGTATAGTTCAGTAAACATCTTAGCTATTTAGGTAATACATATTTGTATTAGAACATGCAACATTACAACGCGTTATCAAAATCAAACAAGTTGATTCAATATTCATTTTATTACGAAAGGTAACGAAGTCGAATAATAATTATCAATACTTCTAATGGGTGTCATACACGTTGCGGTATACCTGTCAGGTTTGCCTGCTTGCAGGTATACCGGAGCGTGTGTGTGACATAACTGCACAGGCAATGTTAAGGGGACTACACACCTTCCGTTTATCTGTGCAGTTTATCACGTGTGGCGTCATGTCTGAGCGATAAACTGTGTGAACTGCGCAGTTTAGACCGGTTTTCACACAGATAAAAAGTCTGTGCATTCGGACCCTCTTTTGCAACGATAACCTGCACAGTTTATGCAGTTTATCGTACAGTTTGTTCAGTTGTTTTTGATTTTGTGCCTACACGATGACTACGGTCTTAAAAAAGATTCGCTAATAGCATTTATCGACGGCTTTGGGATATCGAATGCGTATCTTATTCCAACCGTGTTAAAAAAGCGGCAGCCTACGATGTTTTAATTGAAAAACTGAAACCTCTCGGCGTTTTTTCCTTCTTCTTCTTCTTCTAGCAACACAGCTGCAATTATGCAACAAACTGCGGCTCTTCTTTTTCTGTCACCCATTGAACTTTATTTATTTAAGTCGAAGGTAAAGAGAGAACTGTGGAAAAATCAGACGGAACTGAGCCGAAAACTGAAGGTATCCTACACACCTTCAGTTCAGATAACTGTACAGATTTTCACACAGTTATTTACGACAGATAACTGCACAGATAAACGGAAGGTGTGTATCCCCCTTTACCTGTTCAGGCGACCGGAGAAGAATCGAAATTCGATTCTTACTACCTGCGCCAGACTACAAACCGGAATGTGTGTGCCGCTCGCCTGCACAGGTCTCACAATCAGTTGTTCTGCGTCACCGCCACCGCGTCATCTTGTATCAAAGCCAATGGCAACTGAAAACCTCTACGGTTTACCGTAGCGTGTGTAGAGTCAGAAATGTTCAGGTAAACCTGAACATTTTTTATTATTCAGGCAAACCTGACAGGTATACCACAACGTGTATGACCCCCATTAGAGGTTTCCTTATCTGATATAAAGTAGATATGTATTCGAAACTGTACAGGAATACAAATTTGTCTGCGGTTTTGGGGTAGCATTGTAATGAAATATTGCAGTTAATGTCTAGGTACGTAATTAAATTAAAAGCCCACCAAATTTAAACTACAATAAATCCACACGGTCATTAGACGCAGTCTCGGTAAAAGAAATCAGTTTTTTATTTTTTGTTCGTTCTCTGTTGTTCGTAATTATCTAATCTTGAATGAATTTTTCTTTACTTCTTTACTGTGTATTATTTGACGTAATATGAAGTAATATCAACAGAACATGCTTAACACAGTGGTATACGTTTGAACATAAATGTACGTCTTCAGCTGTGTTAAAATTCTTCATCTCAAAAAATTGCAGTAAAAATGTTTCATTGTTTTAATTTGAACGGTCGTACACACAGAACTTTCGAGCTTATATAATTTTCATGAATTAATTCGACTTCTATAAATCCAAAACGAGTCCGCTATAAGCATAACCGTTTTCTTGTCCTTGGATTAAACGCCCTTAATTAAACCAATGAATCGCGAAAGTACTGTAACATAAAACTGGCTACTTGATTCTATTAACTATTAAACAGAAGCGTTTTAACATAAAATAAGACCTATCAGTTTTAACCAAATATAGTTAAAAAATTTAGTAAACAAACTTGTTAACAGAATAACAATAATTAAAATCGAATTTTACCACTACAAATATTAGTTAAGTAAGTTTTGCAAACATGCAGTAATCTATCTTCGTTTACTTAAGTTTTTTAGTCTACCTTCATTGTCTATTACGTTAATAGATTAATCTAAACCTTGTAATGTTTGAATGTGTAAACGAAACTTATTTGTTGCAAAAACTATGAGAACAAAGCGTTAGTGAAACTTCAACGAACGGATGTCTTTGGAAAACTTGGGTTTTGATAAGAGTAAATTTATAACATTGTTATTTTTAAAATTAATTAAGTAAGTAAATTTAACATTAAAACTGCAGATTACAAATTTCCTTCAGATTTTGAACTTCGTTGACCAACAATCTATATCGTTTCCACAGTTTATTGGTTTGTTTACGTTATTAAGTGGGCAAACACTTGCATCTGTTTTCATAAAACCGTCTTACATTTACAAACCAAGGACATAACTAATTGATAAGCATACTTAGTTCTTGTTTGCTAAAATTTGACGTTGGTAAATACTAACGACTTCAAATTTGTATTACCTGGACAAATATTCATAATTGTATGGGATAAATTACTTGTAAATTTTATGTATATAAATTAATGTATGAAAGTCAATTCACTAAATAAATAAAAAATATAATATTTTTAAATAAAGCTACATTTGTTCGACTCATTGAATAAAAAGATAAAGGAAGGAGCATTTTAGCGATCTTAAGGCGTCCAGGTCAGCCTCTCAATATGGCGGATGCATGTTTCCGCTTCTCAGTGGCGTATCTAACATTTTTAAATATGTATTGAATAATGTAAATATTTGCTTTGTTTTGACTTCAGCCTGTTATTTACTTATTTATTTCTTGTTTTGTGGTTGAAGGAATTAAAAAAACGACAGCATACATCAATATTCGCATTGTTTATTATGAGAGTTAAAAAATATACTGTACAAAAATGCACGCCACTGATATGACATACCATTTTTTTGACAGACCACATCAAATTTGCAATACATGATTACACTACAAAATAATAATGTCTACCTACCTATGAAACGTAATCTTTTAATCTTTAATTTTTGGACGTAGTAAGACTACAAGATCTGCAGCTAACCATTGTAGCACACAAAACTCTAAATTTCTTGACTGTTTGACCTGTCAAAACCGGCCGCCATCAGAGGCCTTTTATGTCGTCATTTCCGTCGCCGACAAACGCTGCATAATAATATTAAAAGCTCCTTCCTTTATCTTTTTATTCAATGGTTCGACTAGTTCAAAATAGTACTGAAGTAAAGAGTTACAAAACTATACTTCCAACCTTGACTTCGCGTGAATTTCGAAATTACATAGGGCAGTGCTTCCTAAACTTTTTCTATTTGCGATTCCTTATGCCCAAGAATATTTTTACGCGACCCTGGGTATAGATATATAAAATAAAATTACGAATTAAATCACTTACTGATAATAAATCATAAAAACATTGTTTTAAACAATTCTTTGGAATACATACGACCATACGACTATAATTCTACAACTTATTAGAGACAAAAACAAATTTGCATACTGAGGTAGGTGTGCTTGTTTATTTTAACAAAAAGAATTAAATCTTGGCTGAACATCTGATATTGTAGGACGCAGTGCATCTTTAACGTTTTGCAGAGTTACCGACATTTTTAGTTTATAAACTTTAAACTGAAAATGCTACTTCGCATAAATAGGTTACAAATTTTTTTAGAAATAGGTATATCTTAGAAAGCGTTGGAAAGTATGTCCTACTCCTTAAATTAACCCTTTCGCTACACGTTTACCCTGAATGATGATCGGTTAATCCTGAGTTTCCTTTGTTTACAATTTAGAAAATATATGGGTAAAAACTAATTCAATTTTACTTATATAGAACACTCAACAAAAAACTTACTTTTACATTAAAATGTAAATGAAATTTAAACAATTAAACCTAAAGTCACTATCGTAGAGAATATTGTAATTTCAGAATCGTTAAAGCTTAGTATGAAGTAAACTGTTTATAGTCCTTAATTCACCTTAATAAACCAACAACCAATAAATTGTTCTTTTAAGGTCAAAATACAAAAAAAAGGCACATAAATACCACGACCTACACATAACATGAAACTCGACTATAAAATTTATAATGTAAAATTTCGATAAAAAAAAGCAATTAAGCAATTATCTGCAGGAGCCGAACTCGAATGAAGCAATAAGCTGAAAACACATAATTCACGTCAACTCTCCGTGATGTTTTTGCCTTTTTTGGTCAAAACATAACGTGTTAGCGCGAACAGAAAGTTAAAACATCGACAGCCGCAGAGTTAAACCGCTGCTAACACCTATTCATACACTCGAGTTCTAAAAAATGTAACAGAAACGGAAAACGCGTTATTCCTAGTTTAAAAATTAAGTTAACGGCAATTTACGTTTTTGTAGACTTTGTAACAAAACTATCTCATATATACTGCAAAAAGGCTATTTATACATATTTTTTTATTATCTTTAATATGGTAATACTTTATGGACACAGATTAAAATATTTCTCGATTTTTTGGAAATGAGATTCCAAATTGTTATCAAGTGAAAGGCTCATATTTTTGTCTAAGGTATTTTACCTTTATTTTCTGTTTATGATAATTGATAATCTAAGATAAATTAGTTATTGAGCTTAAGATGCTAATAATTACGTTCATTATACACTGAAGCATGTGTTACATTTTAAGAAAGATAGTATTCGTATTTTGGTTCCTGGTTTTAGAAGCAGGTAGTGACCCATGTTTATATGTTCGCCAGACGCAACCCCTTGCGGGGGCACTCGAGATACACAGTTCACTTTCGGCAGTCTTTAGTATAAGATGTTAGAATTATACATGTTATATGTATGTGATGCTGTGAGGTTATAAGATAAAGGGTTGGCTAGCCATTGTGTAGTGCATGTAGTATGCAGTTATATTAGATAGAGTATTATGTAACACTGCAGTTATTGGGTATTATTATGTTAATGTGCTATTTGTGTTATTGTGTTTTGGATTGCAATCATTTGGTAATGTACTAATCATGCTGCTAATTTCTCTCCATTTCTCCATACAGGGTGCTGGGGGGGTAGTGGGCTTGCGGGTCCACCTCCCGGCCGTAGGTGCCCTATGGGGGGTGCCCCCATGAGGGTACACCTGGGTGAGGAGGCGCTTTAAGCGTGGGGATCCGGTCGTACGCCGGAGGGTCCACCCAGGTGCCATCAAAGCATGCCAACGGTACCCAACGTGACCAGAGAGTCTGTTAGCTGGACGGTTGTCCAGGTTGCTGAGCTGGAGTGTTGTCCAGGAGTTGTACTGGATTGAGATCCAGGGCGTATGTTGATACACATGCTAATTTATATAATGCGTGGGACGCCATGCTTTGCCTTTCAGCTTTGTGTGCGAGTGAGACCACCTTGTTGCTTTATGCTTGGCTTTATTGGAGATTTGTGTGTTACTATAATATGGTGATGGGCTTATATTATCCCTGGCGATCCGGCATCACACGCGGGGGTGGGTTCCCCCCGGTGAGTACATAATTGTTACTAATTATTAAATGTTATCAGTGGCACAAGCTTCTTTGTTTTATGTACGCTGCATACACCTTTGCACCAATCGCTTGGCTTCAGCCTCTGCCTGCCTCGGGAACCCATGTGTTTATAATAAATAACACTAAACTTGTAAGTAAAATAATGCGAACCATGTAAACTAAAGTAGTTAACGCCCCAGTTATCATTTATTCAAAAAGGCATCCTAACAGTATCAGAAGTGGGATCAACTCGAGCAGTGCAGCGGCTGAATGCAATTTTAATTCGAAATAATTAATTCAGAATTGTATGCGAAATAATTGGTTACAAAAAAAAAAAAAACATAAATCTAAACTAATCTAAACAGTAACTTGATAAGTGTTGAGAACAATAAAAATTTAATGACATGTAAACATCTTCATAAGTAATCGCGAGGACGCGATTTTTGTCAGGTTGGCCGAATGAAAGGCTCATATTTTTGTCTAAGGTATTTTACCTTTATTTTCTGTTTATGATAATTGATAATCTAAGATAAATTAGTTATTGAGCTTAAGATGCTAATAATTACGTTCATTATACACTGAAGCATGTGTTACATTTTAAGAAAGATAGTATTCGTATTTTGGTTCCTGGTTTTAGAAGCAGGTAGTGACCCATGTTTATATGTTCGCCAGACGCAACCCCTTGCGGGGGCACTCGAGATACACAGTTCACTTTCGGCAGTCTTTAGTATAAGATGTTAGAATTATACATGTTATATGTATGTGATGCTGTGAGGTTATAAGATAAAGGGTTGGCTAGCCATTGTGTAGTGCATGTAGTATGCAGTTATATTAGATAGAGTATTATGTAACACTGCAGTTATTGGGTATTATTATGTTAATGTGCTATTTGTGTTATTGTGTTTTGGATTGCAATCATTTGGTAATGTACTAATCATGCTGCTAATTTCTCTCCATTTCTCCATACAGGGTGCTGGGGGGGTAGTGGGCTTGCGGGTCCACCTCCCGGCCGTAGGTGCCCTATGGGGGGTGCCCCCATGAGGGTACACCTGGGTGAGGAGGCGCTTTAAGCGTGGGGATCCGGTCGTACGCCGGAGGGTCCACCCAGGTGCCATCAAAGCATGCCAACGGTACCCAACGTGACCAGAGAGTCTGTTAGCTGGACGGTTGTCCAGGTTGCTGAGCTGGAGTGTTGTCCAGGAGTTGTACTGGATTGAGATCCAGGGTGTATGTTGATACACATGCTAATTTATATAATGCGTGGGACGCCATGCTTTGCCTTTCAGCTTTGTGTGCGAGTGAGACCACCTTGTTGCTTTATGCTTGGCTTTATTGGAGATTTGTGTGTTACTATAATATGGTGATGGGCTTATATTATCCCTGGCGATCCGGCATCACACGCGGGGGTGGGTTCCCCCCGGTGAGTACATAATTGTTACTAATTATTAAATGTTATCAGTGGCACAAGCTTCTTTGTTTTATGTACGCTGCATACACCTTTGCACCAATCGCTTGGCTTCAGCCTCTGCCTGCCTCGGGAACCCATGTGTTTATAATAAATAACACTAAACTTGTAAGTAAAATAATGCGAACCATGTAAACTAAAGTAGTTAACGCCCCAGTTATCATTTATTCAAAAAGGCATCCTAACACAAGGTGAAATAACGAAAGTAATTAATTTTTTTTTTAAGTGTTGACGTTTTTATCCAAAAACCGATCACCATTAATTAATTAGAATGATCGAAAGATCTGGTGGACCCCAAGAGACAGCGCATGAAGACACGAACCTACATCCAAAAATGGGAAGTAAAATGTACCTCAAGGTTGTCATTGTTTCATGTAATCAAAAACAAAGTAATGTGCGGAAAGATGTTTAATTTATTTCAAAATAAACGCAGTTTAAAAAACTAGTTACGTTGAAGTAAATAAAATAAAGATTTTAACTTTTTAACAAAGTGTAACAGTAAATTTAGAACTGTAACAAATTATAAAATTTTGTTAAATAAAAAACATAGATGTTTCTAGAATCATGAAATGTTTTTATCGTATTCCAAAGTTGCAAAATTCATCACAAGAAATCCAAAATACTACTCCTATATTATTAGGCCATTTTAAATGGTGTTGTGTAGTTGTCTTTACAGTAATTTATTGATTGAGTAGAAGAAAGTACCATGTCGTCCATAATTAAATGATCACTAACTTAATGTCTATCAAATATCCATAGAAATGTAAACAGGTACATTAATTTGTCATATGATAGAAACATAAAACTGTATTTAAGGTAAAAATTTTAATGGTGTCTATAAATAAAGTAATAAAAACTTATTCTCAATAATCTAATTAAATCATTTATTTATAATTTAATTTAATCTATAAAAAACACAAAGACGAGATATATTTTTGCCCAGTTCAATAGAGCGTTCAAAATATCCATTCTTTGTTGTTTTTCTGACAATGCATATAAAAAATCAGTATTGTAGGTATATTATATGGTGTTTGACTATAAATTGTGACAACAGTTACACGACTTTTTTTATTCCCTTTTGCAAGCTAAGAAAGCGTTAGAATATTTTCACATCCTGCGTCCATTTTGTTCCATTTATAATTTTGCAAGCAACAAGTTTTTACACATTCTTTTAACGAAACAAAAGCGATCGTTAAAATTGTTTATTCACGCTTAAAACAACTTTGGTTGGCTTGGCAAACATAATAACTAATTAATTTTGTACCGATTATAGTTTATCGTATAGTATTAGTATTATATTAAAAGAATAAAATATGTCATACCTATGAACTACGTAATGCAGTGGTTTCCAACCTGTGGGGCGCGCCCCCCTAGGGGGGCGCGAGACTATTGCAAGGGGGGCACGCAGCTGTTAGATTGTAACGAAAAGTGAGGGGGGCGCAAAAAAAAATTATAAAAAAGGGGGGGCGGAGGTACAAAAAGGTTGGAAACCACTGACGTAATGTGTCGTTAGGTACCTCACAAATTTTGAAAAATATTACATTATTGTTTGTTTATATTTAGCAAAACAATAAAGTAATTAACAATTTTTCTTTGATATGTTTGCAAATTTCAAAAGAAATATAATCAATAATGCAGCTGGTTCATATTTTTAACTTTTGTTAATATCTTAAAACACTCTATTGTTGTGTCCAAAATTAATATTACTTTTCATTAAAATAAACAAAACAACGACCATCTCTTAAAATTAATTGTAAGTTTCGCTATTCAAATATTTAGCTTTAAAAATATAATACAATATACACACATAGTAGTTGAAACAAGGCAATTTATAGTAGATAGTGTGTGGCGTAGTCATAAAGTAATTGGATAATATAACTTACGTAAAACAATACTTTTTAATGTATCTACGTTACTTTTTAATGTATCTACGTTGACTAACGAACAAATAAAACTCCTTTTCATTACTTAGAATTATAAATGAAGTCAAGGCTAATACTAACGTAACGTCCGGATGTAATACGAATCTCTGTAAAAAATACTAGTTATGCTTTTTTCATATCGTGCTACAAAAATTAATTTAAGTCTTTAATGTTTAATATAAATAAAATGAAAAATTAACAAAAACTTCTAGCAAGTATGTTTAATACGATAAATATTAAAAGTTGCCTATTTTTATATCAAACTTAAACGGTTCATGTAAATAATAGGTAATAAAATAAATATTGTTTAGTGACGTGTTCGCCTCTAGCTAATGACAGCTTGTCAACTTGATTATAGTTTTTTTCAGAAACGTCACAAAATTTATAATTCAATTCTAATTCCCACATTCATAGTTTAAATGAGCATAAAAACAATATCTTAAGGGTTTCTAGTAGAACATTTACAATTTAAAAATTTTTTAACAGCGCTTAAGTGAATTCGCGTAATGGATATATATTTTTGTAAAATAAAGTGAACAAACAGTTCTATTGCACAAATATATGAATGCTTCTAAATTCCATTTTAAAACTTTGTCATACACAAAATAGTATATCAACTACCAAAAACGTCAGTAATTGCCCTGACAATAAAGAAAAAATTTAAATACAACAGCGATAAGTGCAAAAGTTATACCATATTTTTACGCCTTTAGCTGCTAAGATCTAATACAGCACGTGGAGGAAGAACTTGACGCACTCAGGGTTGAAAATAGACAAATATGCTTACTTCTACGATAAAGAGAGATGAACGAATGTATGGCGGGGAAATATGGAGGGGATAATTAGTTTAGCTACATTGTCTTCGGTTTGTGTACTAGAAAGAAGAAATATAAATATGATATTAGCGGATTATTACTTCGGCAAGAATTGGCACCACGACTAACCTTTTAGTTCACCCTTAACGCCGGAGCAGAACGCAATTGTACAGGTATTAAACTTGAAGAAAAACACAAAAAGTGATTTATGAATGGCCTAAAAGTTTTAGTAAATCAAACAAAAAGGCAGAAACTGCGGTTTTAAACTAGGTATTTTATAGGTAACTTTTCCGTGAAAATACAAGTTTTAGATAACTCTAGTACCACATCCTCTAAAAATTCTCGAAGATATTTTGGTCTTTTTTTCACACGCAGACTTCACTATGTTATGTTATTATAACGGAGTTAGTATCTTGAGTCTGAGTACAAAGCATATGGGCTGATAGGGAAGGTAACCATTGAACAGGTAGGTATTGTACACCTTACGTTAGTTATACTATGTTTGACCTATCGATAGCAAAATCAAACATTCTAAAAATAGCTTACCTGAAAATGCGTAGGATTTGGCAGCCATTGACCGAACTATCTTAACACAACAAAACTAGCGATGATGTAATATCGGTCAACAAGGTTTTAAGATTATTATGGGAAGTAATTCACATTCATCTAATTGTCGGAACTTATGAAACCACACAGCGATTACTTAGAATATACGTATATAGTAAACCAATTAAAACCAGTTTTAACATTCAAAATAATTAATATATAATTACACACGATGATAATATAATAGGAACGTAGCATTATTAATATTGATGCAATCAAAATAAATAAAAAACACTGAAACGTTTTATCACTTTTCTTGAGACTTAAAAACTATAAAAAAGTCGTAAAACCAATAATAAAATAAACTATAAAAATCATATTTTAATACTATTATTAACACTTTTGATGTACAGGGTGTAATATTTCAATATAAACAGACTCAATATGGTAATATAAATTCAAAGTTAACTTTTAAAAAAACTTCCATTCAGAGCTTGTGGTGTATACCAATGCGTATTTAAGTTAAATTACCTACATTAAAAAAATATGTCTATGACAATAATCAAATAGCTGTTATAGCCCAAAAAGGATTATAAGACCACCAAATTAATAATTTGCTAACATGAAATATTTATTAAGCTACTATTTAAACTTTTCTTAAAATTATACTGGACCCACTCAAAACTAGAGGTGGTACCCTACTCAAAACCAGAGCACAATAAATAAAATTTTCCCATCAAATTCTTTGTATGTATTTGATTTTCACAATGTATATTTGGTAATTTAAATAACGCGCTAAAACACTTAAAAAAATAGTTTTTGCTTTTAAGACGAAACTATGCACCGACTCCAAAGAGCGAATTTGTGTATTTGGACAAATTTTTGTAGGCGTATTTTAAATTACATTGCTACAAAATAAACAAACTTTTGGATAATTTTTATATTTATTAGAATTTTAAGTCCTGATTGCCAAAATTCAATAATAAAAATTAGGAACATATTTTGTGGAAACTTTTAATTTTTAGATGGATAAAATAATACTTCGATGGTTATTTATATCTAGATTATTTCATAGTTAACAAACCTTCTTTTACCAAGAACAATTATGTGAGGTCTGGTGAACAACTTCTATATATAATTCGTACTAAAACCCACCTAATAGCCAATTTAGCATAGGGCCACATTAACTAATGAAAACTACATTTTAAAAAAACTTGTTTTAAAAAAGCCCTTAACTTTTTTTAATCATAATTTATTAGTCAAGAGTTAATTACACAATTATTTATAGGAATGTTGACATTAGTTCATTATAGAGATATGATTGACTTTTAACCCAGTGTTAATAAATTAGACAATTAACAAATAAAAACAAAAAATTTAAAGGAAATAGTGCTTACCCAGAATTTTGGCCAATATCATACCACACTATTAAAACTAGTTTTCAAAAAATATTTAACACGTGCGTCTGAAGACAATTTTAAATACTACTATTAAACGTACGGTAATTGATTCTATACATTAACCGCACAGGAAGGTAGCGGTCTAAAGCTATATTCGATAATGCATTACGGACATCAATATAAGCACGTTATTGCACACTAGCCAAAAACACGTTTACAACACCACACATACGGCGGTACGTGTGGAACTGAATGTTGTGGACTGCAGGTCCAAACGAATCCCCACCTTGTAACTGTTACGGCAATACGTCTATCGGTCAGACTCCCACAGGCTGTGGACCACTACAAGAATTCACGGTATTATATATCATAATAATCAAAAATTATGTTCAGTTCGACGGGCCTGACGTGACGCAACCACCGCATCTTCCACCTGTTATGACCGTGCAGTTCACTTGTGTTTTTATTTATCGAGATTCTAATCGAAATTTGGCGTTCCTGTTAGAAGACCCTGACCTTTCGCCCTGATTGAGTAAACGATTATCGAAGTCTATGAATGAATGGATCTCTCACAGGTTTTAACTTTTAGAAAGATATAAATGCATAACTCACGCAACAAGTTTTATTTTACATTTTTTAAATGAAAATTCCATTAGATATTGGATGCGAGTGATACCGCATGTAGTAAAAGGTTTTCTGGGTACGCACTGACGCACGCAATAGGTACAACAATGTGACGGCAGTAGGTACTTGCTATGCAAAATGCAAACTGCGGATACACTAAGATTTTATTATTTCATTACGTATTTCATTAACAAGATACTTTAATTAAACGACTGAACGTGTGAAAATGCAATCAGAAATGTCATAGTTTTATCAAAACAAATTTCCACGCCTTGCTACCTCAAATAAAATACAACATACCAAATTAAATAAAATTAAAACTTCTCGTTCTAGTGTTTCAGTGTTTCATTAACATTTTTATTTGCATCTCCTCGGTTGATATCCAACAATTTGTTTTTTTGTATCCATGTAATAGGCCGTTTACACTTATGGTTTTGCACGTGGTTTTGCTGACTTGGTTTTGCATATGGTTATGATCATATGATCGTGTGTGTGAACGCTAAAAGAAAGCGATTTTATCGACCTCGGTTTTGCACACGCGTTCACACACACGATCATAACCACATGCAAAACCGTGTGTAAACGGCCTATTACACACACACGGCCAAATGAAGCCGAATCCAAAATACTGCAACAAATCAAATTCGAATTTTGGTCTTGTTTCGTCTAAGTCGATACATATTAAATGATATAAATTTTAATTTACATATTTATCGCAGAGCAAGCGAGACGAAGCAAGAAATTAAGAATACAAATTGTTTCACTGAAATAAAAAGAACACGGATTGGTACTTCTGGCGATTTCATCTGTTGACTACATATTTCTCTCTTATCTCTTGCCGTCTCGCCTCGTCTCCAGAAAATAATACTTTTTGCGCGATGGCTAGGCAATATGAAACTTAAATAGGCATAAACATGAAACATTCAGCACAAAATCTGTAACACCAATTTTCTTAAAAATATTTTATTCCTGGTGTTTGATTTACAAATGATTTCAATAAAAACTTTTATTATACTTTTAAATTTAACAACAAAAGATTATCAAGTGCTTTTTATTTACTAACAAAAACAATTGTATCAAGCTTTTTTGTTAACTTATACTCCTCACAATCAGGTTTCAGTCGTGCAGAGTTGGGAAACTTTTTAAATTCTAATTCTCTCTCTGGGGCACTTTTGAAACAGATATGTGGGCGAAATTGTTCCACATTAGAATTTACTTTTGGAACACAATAGTACTTGAAATTAAGGTTTACTCGTTTGAAGGTAAGTTCATTCACTTTCAAAACAAGCTATAGGAAAAGTAATGCACATTAATATTCCTTCCATAATATCATAATTACTGACTACATTGCATACAAAGATAGGAATCGAAGGTGTATGTCTTAAAAACTGTCAAGTATGATTAAACTATCGAAGTAACATTACGGAACAACTTAAAATTACTATGGATTTGAAAGCTTTGCTAAGTCAGGCAGAAAATACATTATCAGAGGTTCCCAATCGGTACATTTTTTACATGCACCGTAAATGATTGGCTGCATTTTATGCTGCATCCAACAATAGGAAATAAAATAAGTTTGATTTAAATACAATAAAATCGACATTTTAAAATACACTACAATTTGAATTAAAATATAGGTTTTTAATACAAATATTGACAATAACCTGGACTGTCGTTTGCTTATTAGGTTCAATTAAGACCAGAATCAGTAATGTTATGTTGAGCTAATATTTGTATAAATTCATATGTGCAAGAAAACTTAAAAGAACCGTTCAGGCATTTTTTGTTACTTTTTCTCTACTACCGAGAAAAAATAATGACGCCTTCTTAAAACGAATTTTTACACCTTGATCTGTTACGTTAAACTCACATCGATTTGTTATTAGACGTTTCGTAAATACTTTTTTACTTTTTAAAAGCGCCTTATAGGATTTGTGCACTAGCAGATAGATCTAAAATTTCGTGATAGTCATATTGCACAATTCAACACCACAAAATAGCATGATTGTTTTGAAAAATATCGGACATTTAGTTTATTTGATCAGAGACACTCGCAATGTAGTATACACACAGAAAGTCGAACTTACCTCTGCTTTATGCTTAATAACTCCCGCTAGTAGTATTAAAATATACATCAGAAGCCCGTAGCAACATTTTGTTTAATTTGTTTGGTGCAATGGTTTTATGGCGCCCTAAAACTGTTTGTCTGGCTTTTTATAAACAAATGAACATTAAAGACCCCGAAAGTCATATTAATAAAAAATAAGTCCTTTTAAAACACTATTTACGGTCTGTTTTATTACGCTATTATCTCCAATATTTTTATTGCAAAAGTTTTGATTTGTTTGCAGGTAATTTTATATATTTAAATATCAACAGTTTGAAACAATATTTATTCATCAATAGTCGAAGCTGATTTTAAATAATAGCAATTGTTATTTTTTGTGCAGTTGAGTAGTTTTTGTAACTGTTAATAAACAAAATCGCAAGCACTCAATTTTGTCGTTACATCCGCTCCGTTCCTGATATTGTTAGCATGAACAGAATGTCTTCATGAGCGGAAATTCTATATAAACTTTTGTTTATTTCAAAGTGCACCTGTTTAGAGTACAAACTATTCTTTGTAACTTAAACAAAGAAGATATAAAGAGCCAAGACTCTTAAAAGACTATATTTTCAACTTATACAATAAATAATATATACAAAAAATAAATAAGCATTTTCAACACGCATATATACACAATTCCAGTAAACTCAGTTAAATAAAATCAGAATAACACATTTTCAAACTAATGTTCTAAACTTAATAATACTAAAGTAGGCTGTGAAAATGTAACAAATGCGTTTAGTCTGTAATCGCCCCCTATCGTTATCTTCTTCGAACCTAAGAGCTTCCGTTTGGATGTAGTACGTAGCGATACCGCCTACAGTATAAAATCCTCAAGTTCTTTTTAAGAGGGTGTATAAAAAGGTAGAATTACATATACTTTGATATAATGACTGTGTTCAACATTTTTTTATACACCACAACATTGTAAAAACGCGTCATTCACGGTCGTATCTAAAAGGGTAACACAGTCTATCACTATCACTACCATTATCTTAGTTCATTCGCTTGTTTTCAACTGTTTTTACTGGTTTTCAGCTGTTTTTCAAGTTGTCTGGTGATTTAACAGCGACTTAAAAGTCTAAGGAAATGGCGATAATATGTGTGATAAATTCGTTTATACTGAACACGATTACCGCAAATCAAAATGTATACAAATTGTGCAAAATATATCTTGCACACACTTTTCACGCGTCTGTATTAAAATATTATATCCTATTAATAAATTGCAAATCATTTTGCATAGCAGCGGTATAAAAATATTTTTAAAAAATTACAAATGAATATCAGCTGTATTAAAGGCTATCATTCTATGGTTCAGTCTAATTTCTGACACTCATAGATGATCAAAAAAATATATATAAAAATTATTTTAAAAAAATATCTGCATTATAATCGCAATAAATAGATGGTTGAACTTGATAAACTTGACTAAAAACGTGAATACCTACTTAAAATGCATACATTATTAAAATTTAAAGTTCCAGAACTTTTTACCGGCATATTTTAACTGTATAATAATTTTTAGCATATGAGGAAGTAAAATACGAGTACGCTTTTTCAAGACTTTCTGAAATATTAATTTAATTAGTTAAGCGTTAGCGTTGCATGATAAAGTAAAAGTTTCAAAATTGGGTTCATAAGTCCGCCTAAAAAATTATCTTAAACAGGGGTTTGGAGCGGAGCACGGAGCTGGAGCACGGAGCAGTGGAGCAATGGGTTTTTGCCCGGAGCTGGAGCGGAGTACGGAGCAAATAATTTTGATTGCTCCACTGCTCCAGTTTATTATTTACAATTTAAAAAAACACGTTTTTTAACGTTTTTTTGACATTTGAAAATAATTTGCTCTTACAAACACCTATGTAGCTTAACTTGTTTGTTAGGGTCAATTTTTGAACTATTTATACATATCCGATAAAATTAAAGCTTTGTTTTTAAAAACAAAGCTTTTAATTAAAACATCTCTATTTTAAATATTTGATCAATATTTGGAGCATGGAGCGGAACTGGAGCTGGAGCTGGAGCTGGAGCTGGAGCTGGAGCTGGAGCTGGAGCTGGAGCAGGCAGTTTGATGTCGGAGTGGAGCTGGAGCGGAGCAATTAAAAAATTGGACTACTCCAAACACCTAATTTTAAATCATATGAAATCACGATTAACGTTTATTTAAACAAACAATTATTTCTCAAAAAGTATTATTAGTCCACTTTTGTTGTAATACCCCGGCCATACAAACTAAATTATATGTTGCGTAAGTAGGTACCATAAAAAATACGCATAGAAAATTAAACTAAGGTGTTTGAACAAATTCCAAACGATCCTTGCTGACACAACAAAGTTACTCGTTCTGATATAAATGTTAGCAGCATAATGACGATAGGTTTCACTGTTTTAGTGTGGGGACAGAAATATAATCGAAGAAATATTCTTTTTCTAACAAACAAAAATTCTCCAAACCATAACGCATTGATGATTTTGAATATACAGTGTGTACAAAAAGTAACGTAACGGATCAATATCTCATCTTGTGACAATTTTACAAAAAAAAATTGAATTATGTCTGTTGAGTAAAGCATTAGGGCAAAATACTGCTTCATCGTTGAACGTAACTAATGTTTAATAACAAAAATTTATATATTGCCTATAAAGCCTGACTTTTGGCATACTCTGTAGAAAATCGGACTTGGACATTTACGGTAACTAAAAATTAATCACCCGATTAAATAGAGTTTTAAAACGCTTGTAATTACTTTACGTATTTCGCACTATATTGCAAGCAAGTGAACACACTACAAAAATGTCAGTTATAGCCACGCAGGTACCGTGCAGCTTTCCACGGTTATTTATCGTGTACAAATACTGCTGTAGCAATACCAGCAACATTTGATTGATAACTACAAAAGTTTTACGGCGTAGAAACACTCAGAACCAGATTCCAAAAAACGTTGAAATTTTTCTAGGTGTTTCTATCCACACGTTTTAGAATTCTGTAAATAATTCCCACACTGCGCGTGCTTTCAATTCTGAGCGTTGAAACGAAGATTTATTACCGATTAACGTCTTGAATAATTATCACATTTCACAGCAAAACTATTTATTATCGATTTCGATTTTTTAATCGTTGCTTTAACTTTAAGAAATATCGAGGGATCTATGAAAGCAAGAAAATGAATTAAAATTTAACGCGATTCGATCGCAGCATCCTTATCTTAATATCTCAGTGTCAACCCACCGACAAAGCTTAACGTGGGTGTCCGATTCGGGATAGTTAAGACTCAGAGATAGATTTATAAACGTTTATCTTAAAAGAAGATTATACAACCTTACGATAAATGTAGACCCCAACCTTACCATGAAAGAGACAAATCTAACAGCATATATTTCACCGTCGAAATTGAAATTTAAGCGGTATTTGTGAAACATCAGTAGGTACTAGAAAATACCGAAATATTCAAAAATTCAAGTTCCTTTTGAATATTATTAATACTTACCTATTAGTTACTTTGTTGATTAAAAGTCGTAATACCCAAACTAACTTTAGGTACCTACAAATTAAATTTGCATAAAAATAATTTTTATTTCGTATTTAAGGAAATATGCTGACAAAAATGATCAATTGTTTTGCAAAATATTTGACAAAAGAATACTGTTAAAAGTCGGTAAGTTTGATAACTATACAACAAATTTATATTGTTCGCAAATTTCGCAATTATACAATTGCAATTAAATAACTTTCTATAAATCTGCCAATCAAAACAAAAATTGAGTTAATCGAGATCCGCAATGCAGGGCTGTGGAGTCGGAGTCGGAGTCGGAAAAAATGTACCGACTCCGACTCCGGGTACAACAAAAAATTGCGAGATGGTCCTTTGCCGCAAAATTTAAGCTCAAATTTTAAATAATTTTTTTATATTTATTTTTTTTCTCTTATATTACACATCATAAAATGTCTTAGTATTTAATTTTGTCGGAGTCGGAGTCGGAGTCGAACTACTAAAATTATCAGGAGTCAGAGTCGGAGTCGACTTTTTTTTTTACCGACTCCGCAGCCCTGCTCCAATAAGCAATTTTGATACACAAAATTCAAAAAAATTAATATAAATAATCATTGTTTAAAGTTTAAATAGTTTATCGCAATTAATATGTTTAAAAAAATGTATTTTATGGTTGTCTTTGTATTTTTTTTCTTCAAAATTATACGATGAAGAATTCAAAAATCGAGATCTGTGCAATCGTAGGTAAATTATTGAAGTTTTCAGTTGTTATTTAAAACAGAAAATAAAAATTTAAAAAAATATTTTTTAAAACTTAATATTATCGCATGTTGATGTAAAATATTACGCTTTCAATTAAGCATTCTGAACTCGTGTTAGTCTAGAAATTGTCTAACTTAACACAAAACCGTATGTTTCTTTAAATTTTTATGCTTTACCTCCGTAATTGCTAAAATTCTGCTAAAACTTTAACAAAAAGGGAGAAGCTGCAAAAACACAACTATGTTTATTAACAACGTCAGTTGAATTTTTATTTAAGTTCTACTTTAAAGCAAATTCAAATATTTAAGCCTTTGAAATCAATTTCAATTATTTAGAAATGATGTAGTAGATGAATTTCGCTGCAACATCATAAACAGTTTTTACTTTTATCTTTGCTTAGCGTAGTGGTTCTTAACCAGGGGTGGAAGAAGGTTCTCCTGGGGGTGCGAAACAAAGTTCTGTGAATTGGTTCTCTAATTAATGTAAGTGAATGTACTGAACTGTACTGCTTGCCGCAGATCTGCAGTTTTTACTGGGAGAGCGAGAACACATTTTGTGAACTTAAGAGATGTCGGCAGCTTAAAAGGTTAAGAACCACTGGCCTAAAGGGAACATGCTATTTTTCTGATTGTTTTTTTTAATCAAAAAATTTTGCAGTTTAAATAACAGTTTTTAAGTGTAAACCTTTGGTAATCTTAAACAGTTAATCAAAAACACGTGACAATATATGACGTGAGTTATACGAGTTCCATTCGTACTCACACAACAAAAACTTTTAAACACAGGCCATTAAGTTGTTCGAAAATTGCTAATTGCGATTTATTACAAAGCAAAAAGTTCCATGTACAAGATGGAAGACATCAATTTTAAAATAATTTCAAAACGCTACTTAATAAACAAGCCAATTGTACGAGAAATGCGCCCAGATATTTTGATGCGCTCTCTCTGTAATCGTAGGTTGTGATATTTCAATTAAAAATGATGAGAATTTTGTCATCGCGAAAAAAAGAGTATACACTAACGACAATTTCGTAGTTATCGCATTCGATGCACCAAATTAACTTGATATCACAACTGGTCGCGAAAAAGGGAATGGAAAATATAAGAACACGGACAAATTTCAGTCCCCGTATTACTCGTTTATTTTTAAAGATTTACTAAAATTAAAGAAAAAAAATATAATCAGCTAAACATGACTGTTAAAACCTTTAATTTTTTCACAAAATACCAACCTTAAAGCGTAATTAGAAACATTAACTTACCATTTGTGTAGGCGTCTTCGGCTTGCGATTAATATCCGCTATCTTCTGACAGGCTGTAAACAAAAAAAAAGTAAAAAGCAGTCGCTAAAGGCAGTTTATAAATTGCTGTTGAACAGTCATTTGTAATTATACATTAATTAAAATGATGATGGCCTTTGTCTAATAGAAGTAGTTAAATTAATTTACAAAGTGGATATTTTAAAATGTACTATTAGAATTTAATTCTTCTAACGAAGTTGGATTTAATTCATGTTCATAATTGTCTTAGGCAAGCTAAAAATGATATTTCCAGAAAAAAAAACATTTTGAAATGCAATTGTAATTTGTATAATTAGAAGAATGGCTTAACCATAACCTATTAATGACGGTTGCCTTGAACATGCTAGATAAAGACATTTTCTTATTATAGTCAGAAAATCATATTAGTAGCAAATATGGGATGTGACATTTTCCATAATAATGGAATATAAATCATTCATGAGCACTCACTTAAAGACTGAGATTATTAAGACGATTAAAATAAAAACTTTTAAATAACTTGTCCTTTGTGTTATTGGTAATATGGACGGACGTACCTATATAAAAAGAAAGGCAACTACCGTAAATAAATCATAAATTAATAAAATTTAAACTCATTTACAGAAAAGAGTCTTGAAGCTGGTATAGCATTTCTACAAGAGGTTCCTTAAAAAAATGTAAGTTATTTTTAATAAAACTTTTTTATAATAAATAAACTAACAAATTTAAAAAATTTACAACACCTTAAAAATGCCAGAAATATATCGCTTTACCCTATTCTGCTTTCTTTTTGAACTGTTTTATTTATACAAAGCTTTGGTAAATATTTGTACCATTTCACACATCCATATGTTTTTTAAGTGATCAAAGCATATTTGTACAATTTCGTTAAACAAACTTTATAAACACTGCATTGGGAAATTTTAAACGCCAGGGAGTGTTTTGTCTTTGAACTTGTGTCAACGAAACTTAACCAATTTTACAAATTCACTGAATAAAATATGAACGTAACCGGAACGTCACTTTGAAGTTAAGATTTTGGTCTAATATTTATTCGGTTAGAATTATAATCTAATATTATCTATCTTGTTAGCATCAAAGGAGTATCTCTGAATAATGAATCAACAATTTCACACCTAACACGCTCTTTGCCTTTCTGCCTATTGTTGAACTAGCCCACTGGTTAAATATGTATTCAATAGCGGCCAAACGTAAAAATAGACAACAATAACTTTCAGACAATGCTTCAGAAGAGACAACTATTATATTTATTTTGAACGGCTTTTTAAAGTTGTAACACCTCAACACTTGCCGCACCCTTAAAAAAATAAAAAACGACCATAGTAAACAAATACATGCCGATAAAATTTAATCCTTTGAAATAGGTAGTATGGTCACCAAATAACTTTTGCCAGCATATAAATAATTTGGGAAGGGCTGGGTCATATTAACGCTTTTTGGGCATATTAAAAATAACATTTTTCAACACCATATTTTAAATAAAGTGCGACTATTTTCATAAAATTCATTCTTAACTTAACTTGGTCAAAATTTGGTATGATAATAATGATATGTTCCAAAACATGCAAAATTTTGAATTCCTATGACATACTTACCAATAAGATAATATTAATTTTTTGATATAATGTAGACATAACAAACGCCATGAAAGCACAATACACCGAACACTATACAGGGTGGTGCTTTTTTCGATGCTCACCATTGCTATCTTGGAAACGGTAAGAGATACAAGGTCGGTTAAATTAGAGAAAAGTTGCACATTTTTATGGCGATTAAGAATCTGAAAAGAAATCCTGGATATTTTGATTCGTTTTTGATTTATTACAAAAAAACTGAAAAATGTGATTTTAGAAAAATATTATTATCTTCCCTACCATTGACGCTATTTCATTTAAACTTAATAACTGTATGTTTTTGACGGTCCTGGGTTTGATGACGTCAACAGAAATTTTCTAAGCCTTCTAGATTTCAAGTTGCGATAGTCAACTTTTTTATTTCTTATGACCGCCATATTGGATTTTTACACCATCAGACAGACAAAAAAATTAGCTTTTCAGATTGGTAACCAACATACCTTTTTTCTTTCAAAAAACTTGTTGAAATTTTAAAATTTGTGTAAATAATTGATAAAATCGAGAATGCTCTGAAAAACAGTTGAAATTATAATATAAATCAAAGTGACACAACATTTTATAGGTCTAATAAAATAACGAAAGGACAATAAATTTAAAACACCAGATAAATAATTATTTAAATTGTTTAAAGTGCGCGCCGTTATGTATGATGTATTGGTTAGTCCTCAGATTCATTTCGTCCACTGCCTTTAGGATAGTTTGTCTCGAAATAGAGTCGAAAGCATTTTTGATTTTATGGCGAAGAAGTTCAATATTTTCCGTTGGGGTTGCATAAACAACATCAATGTAAAAGTAATCCATAGGTATTAAACATGGCGATCGCGGAGGCCAATGAACAGGACCAAACGTACCAAGTCATGCATTTTGAAAGCGTACATCTAAATTAATATCCTTTTACAATGCGGGGAATAATGACCAGCTCCTTCATGCTGAAACTACTGATGATTTTGAATTGTTAATAATGGCAATTCGCCTAACATATCTTCTAAATATGTTTCCAACAATCTTAATTTCGTTAACATTAGACCTATAAAATGTTGTGTCACTTTGATTTATATTATAATTTCAATTGTTTTTCAGAGCATTCTCGATTTTATCAATTATTTACACAAATTTTAAAATTTCAACAAGTTTTTTGAAAGAAAAAAGGTATGTTGGTTACCAATCTGAAAAGCTAATTTTTTTGTCTGTCTGATGGTGTAAAAATCCAATATGGCGGCCATAAGAAATAAAAAAGTTGACTATCGCAACTTGAAATCTAGAAGGCTTAGAAAATTTCTGTTGACGTCATCAAACCCAGGACGGTCAAAAACATACAGTTACCAAGTTTAA
The DNA here is from genome assembly GCA_947652605.1 of Elmis aenea. Taxonomy (NCBI): domain Eukaryota; kingdom Metazoa; phylum Arthropoda; class Insecta; order Coleoptera; family Elmidae; genus Elmis; species Elmis aenea. The sequence goes on from OX393576.1 coordinate 28,571,145, forward strand.
ATGAAATAGCGTCAATGGTAGGGAAGATAATAATATTTTTCTAAAATCACATTTTTCAGTTTTTGTGTAATAAATCAAAAACGAATCAATATATCCAGGATTTCTTTTCAGATTCTTAATCGTTATAAAAATGTGCAACTTTTCTCTAATTTAACCGACCTTGTATCTCTTACCGTTTCTAAGATAGCAATGGTGAGCATCGAAAAAAGCACCACCCTGTATAATCTAGAACCATTTTTTAAGAGGTAAAATAGTAAATTTTTACTGATATTGCCTTGCTTTTTTCTTTAATATATTTATTTTTAATACATATACCGGATTAAATTAATTCTGGTACACCTCTTTTTTTTGTTTAGTTTTGATTTTACAAAAAAAAAACAGATTATTTGAACATATAACCTATTGTTTCACACCCAGTTACGCCAGAATGAACCTAACTTTTTTATTTTGGATAGAACACCCTGCATATTTTTACATTTTTGGAACCAGAACGCAATTTTGAATACAATTGCAATTTTGCTGAATTTTTATAACCTCAAATAATTTTTTGATCACAATTTTTTGTATGCCGTAAATATGAAAATACCAAGTTACTGGTATTGTTGAATTAGTCAGAAAGTACTATATTTAAATAACCGCATGAACTATTATCGTATCTATCGTTTCAATTGACTTTTTGCCAAAAACCCGATTCCGCAACCTTTAAAGCTGAATAAAGTAACCAAATGTCAATAAAAACTTACAAAAACGATTTTCGGACACTTGTTGAGATAGTAAAACATTAATTTATGCAGGTTATGGCACCACCCTTAATAAAAAAATTAATTTGGGTCAAAAATTTGTTGGAGTTATAAAAATTAACCAAAATGGTGCGGTTGTATTCAAAATTGCTTTCAAAAATGTAAAAATATAGTGTTTCATTTGAAAATGCAAAGTTAGGGTTATTTTCGGCGAAACTGAAAGTGAAACAATTCTGTTTTGTATGTTTTAACTAATCCGGTTTTTTGCACATATCATATGTCTAAAATTTGATTTATCTAAAATCAAAACTTAAGTAAAAATGTGGGTATACCAAAATTCATTTTTACCCGGTATTAGGTACATCTGTATTTTCAATATCTGATATTTAATTCACCAGGAACGAATGGTTTTCTACAGTTTAGAATAAAATTTTATGTTATTTTCAAAAAATATCAAAACATTCATGCATGCTAAAGAATGATAAATGTTAAAACGGCCTCAGATAACAACAAGTGATGTGCCACCTCTACCGGAGACCTTAAAAACTAAAAATTATAGTTCTGTCTAGAAGCGTTGTTACATTACAAGAAACTTGCACTTTTTAGGATGAGATTTTTTAACAAAATAAAATATACTTACTGACAGATTCGATTACGTCGGCCAATAAAACTCCGTCACTGCAATCCGTTGCTAAAGAATTGACTCGCTTTTTACTACGGGCTTTTTCTAAATAATGATTTGCCCAGTCAGTGTATATCTGCAACAAAAAGAAATATTACACACTGTTTATTAACAGAGTAATAAAATCATAAATATATGCCTTTTCATTTGATATACATCCCTCGACTGTCGAAATGTATACTTTATGACGCAGGGTAGGTCATAAATAAAGAATTGACAGCGTTCATTGAATTCAACGCTACAGTATCATAAAAAGGCTTGTAATCGGAGTAACAATGTCTAACCAGTAATTAACCCTAAGTGCAGTGTATAAGTGGGAGACGTTAAAACATTATTTACGACTTTTAGACAATAAAAACAGTCATATACCTTACATTCTTAACTGTATTTCTTTCAGAGTAGTTAGTTCAAAGAACAATAACTCATCTGATTTATCGTAATAATCCTCTCACCAATAAATAACTTTAAAAAATTATGTTATTGGTCACATCAACTTAAATGTAACAAGAAGAAAAACGAGGACAAAAAACTTGTAATTAGATAAGTTAGGTCCTCTTGTACTACAAAGGATGCGATAAATACAGCGTGTCCCACAAGGTAATTTTTTCGCTAATTTTTGAATAAATCGAATGTTTGGGACCTAAATAAAACGTTTAGTAAAATTATTTTTATGTCCCTTCATATACAGGGTGTCTCAATTATCGTGAACAGCATGGGGCTGTCGTAAACGGTAAGAGATACAGAGTTGATTATATGGGTCAAAATGATCTATACCTAATATAAGAGCAACTGTGCTATGAAATAAATCTTTAAAAAAATTAACAGTTTTTGTGCTATTGATATAAAAAAACAATTTTAATTTTTGCTTATAACTTAAGGATAGTTCACACGGTGACATTTGATGTCGCGACTTTTGATGTAGCGACATCAAATGTCACCGTTTGAACAGCCTGATGTCGCGATTCCACGATGTCACGACGCTAGTGCCGCAATGTCGGGACATCGATATTGAAAGTTCGGTATTTGACGTAAGCCTACCATACTTGGGTAGTTCACACGGTGACATTTGATGTCGCGACATCAAATGTCACTGTGTGAACTACCCAAATATTTTTCGACATTATTGGGGCACTAATTTGCGTAGATTTGAAATTTTTCAACAAATTTACCTATATTTATTTATTCGTGTTTTTTTAGCATCAACTTTCACATTATAAATAAGGCTGATGTTAAAATAACAAAAACAAATGAAGATAGGTAAAATTTATTGACACATTTTAAATCTACGAAAAAAAAGTGCTTCGATAATGCCAAAAAATATTTTGCTTGTGATTTTAAATAAGCAAGTTATAAGCAAAAATTAAAAAGCTGATGTGTTTTGTTTTTTATCAATAGCGCAAAAACTGTTGATTTTATCAAAGATTTATTTTTAATAGAATAGTTGCTCTTAAATCATAGATCATTTTGACCCATTTAACCAACTCTGTATGCCTTACCATTGACCAGATTTCCATGCTGTTCACTATAACAGGGATACGCTGTATATGATTGGACACAAAAAACATTTTAGGAAAAAACGTTTTATTTAGGTCCTAAACATTCACTTTTTGCCAAAATTGGCCAAGGCATACCTTGTGGGAAACCCTGTAGATAGGACACCATTACGATTTTGCACACAAGATTTTCCTATCTTAGTAAATTATTTTGAAAACATCCAAGGCTGCTAGATACAGATAAAAAACTCAAATAACCAAAATATTTGCAGTTTTTGATACAAAAAACATTTTGAAGACAGCTTACAGACTTTTTGCGAATTGAAAAATTCAATTGCTTCAACGTTGTTTCTTGTTTGAATTCTGAAATAATAAGAAATTTTCTTTTTCTATTAAGTAAAACTATAGTAAGCTGTGGCACCCCTGAAAAGCTTTTTTTTTTTTTTAAATGTATCGGTTTGCATATTTTAATTTATTCTACGACAAAATATCAAATATCAAAACAAAAGGAAAAAAATAACGTTTTGATGGTGTCAGGGCCAACTATACTTTCAATTTAAAGAAAAGTATGTGTGTTATTTATCTTAGAATATCATTACTGTTAAATTAAGTTAATACGCCATTTTACACACCATAAAAATTTCTACACTTTATTTCTCAAAAGGTTTTTCTATCGACAACTGCAACGAAGATATTTAAGATTTAAAAATTGTTAATTTTAATTTTCTTATGTATCTAGCGTCCGACTACTTTTCCCAAAAATATAAAGCATCGCTAAGTAGCTCTTTAAAATCGAAATAATTCATCTAATTTACCCTATTTTGTCCTTTTACCATTTACGACATACAGTGGTGGCCCTTTTAATTGGCGTATTCTATTTAAATTGGTTTTGTTTCAAACCGTCAGTAATTTATCAAAACCTGGAAATACATTTTTAACTGATACAAACAGAATTCACGTGTAAATATTAATATTAACACTAGAATTACTTAATAGATTCATTTATTGAATTTCATTGCGATTCACTAATCGTTTTTTCAAATGGATTTCTTGTATAAACAAAGCTTAAACCTTGTCTGGTTCTACAAAAAAAAAATCCTTCGCTTAAGATACTTGAGAAAATTTTTAATTAGCGTTATTGATATTAATTTTTTGAATATTTAAAAAGTTTTGAAAATATAAAAAATATTACATGCAATCACAAAAACAACTTAAATAGTATATTTACAAACTGTAAAACAATTATAGTCACGTAATTGTTACATTAAAAGACAACAAAGTTAAAGCCGCATCGGTGATCTTAACGTGCATTTTAAAAGCAACGTAATTGGTTTCCATTCTCACGTTAGTTTATGTCTTTTTTGTAAGGGTACATCCAATATATCTACCATATATGGCATCTCCCGCAGCCACTGTCGAACACAACGGGTGAGCTTTTATCGTTCCACAGATATCACAGTCGTCATTGTTCGAGATTGAAGAAGAACGAAGATTTCTTTCGTCCGATACATGTATAAGCTTTTGTAGCAACGAGAATAAGGACGCATTTAAAAGTTCATAAATGTTTATCATCGTCCACATAAACCCGAAGTAATCTACTAACTGAAATTGTTTTCACATGAAAAGAAATCTTTTTTTTTAACAGCACTGCGTTGGAAGTGTTCAATGTTTCATGAATTATTACTGCGAAATGATTTTTCTTTAACATTACCTACATTACGTCTCCCTACAATTGTTTAAAGAATTTTCGTGTAGAAATGCTTCTGCAACAAATCCTAAAATGTAAAATTCGTTTTCCTGAAGTATTCGTTTTTAGGAATGAAATAAATCTAAGCTTGTAATATTAATAAATTTTCTGTCATCGAACACGCCTCACTTATTTTGCATTTATTTTGACAAAAATCTATATTTTACATTTATGAGAAATATATAAAAATTATAAAATTAATACTTTAAAGATATTTTAAGACATGAAATTTAAAATACAAAAATCGAAAAAATTCCTGAAGCGTAATGACAATTAAATTACTTATTTATTAAATTAGCAATAAAGAAGGAGGTATTAAGAACAAACATATCACGATATTTTTATTGATCTTTAATTGAATTTTAGACAAATAAAAACGAAAGTTTTAAGGTCAAGATGAATAACAGATTTCCAAATTCAATATGATGCGGTAAGCGCCTGTTATCAATCACCTGGCATTAGGGCCTATCACAGGGGGGGGTAGACGGGACTAATTCCCGGGGCCCGGTGTTGCCAAGGGGGCCCGGATTCGAGCTAATACACAATATTTTGTTTACAAACACTATTAAAATTAAATTTAAACCTTTCTAAGAGTAAAGGGGGGCCCGTTGTTTATTGCTTCCCCGGGGCCCGAATTTTCTGTGAACGGCCCTGCCTCGCATAAGATAGGTACTTTATGAAATCGTAGACGAATTATACGAAGAAAAAACAAATGTATAAAACAAATCGAGAATGCACTAAAAACAATAAATTTACTTCAAGTAAAACTCAAACATGACGGCACGCCAATAAGAAAATCTGTAAAATAAGAAGTGGGACCTTACAAGCATAGAAAAAGAAATGTATTCCATTAAATAAATTAATTTTGAAAAGGAAACCACAGATTACAGAAAGTATATTGGGTTTTGACAACATCAAAGGATATACAGAAGCAACCAAGAAATGATGCGCTACGGAAGAAAAACACCTTAGATAAAAGTACAAAGTAACGTAATCAAACGCGCAAAAAACAATTAACAGAAGATAAGCTACAAAAAAGTACAGGAAATAAAGAAAATGAAATTAAAGGATAAACAAAAAGCATATGCAAAAAAAAATTTAAACTGCAATTAAAATTTACAGTTTATTGCACATTAACATAACAATTTCGAACTAAAATTGTCTATGAATTTTAAAAGATTCGTGAAATTTCACATAAAAAACATAAATTTTACAGTAACTTTAATTACTTTATCTCCACTGAATAAATTTTACTACTTAAGGCGAATTTTAAACACTAAAATGCTTCTTTATATCAAACGTTTTAAAACAATTATCCAAACTGATTACGAGCACATAATAAGTTCATAATTATGATTAATTAAAAATGCTTTATCTAAATGTGTTTTTCATTCATATTTATGTATATTTCTGTATTACTTCCCCACACACGTGCTGTAAGGTTACAAGAGTATTTTTCCTATGCTTTATTTCTCTTGACGAAACTTATGATATTAGGAACAAAATTTTTAAATAAACTTTGAAATAAAAATATACACGAATTGTTCAAATTAATCAAAAATTTAAACGCAGTTAGCATTTTTTTATTTTAGCGTGTTTTAAATCTGGCACATTGTTATGTGCTTATCAAGATAATTTAATAATACATATAAATGAAACAGTTCGTTTAGATGTATCTACACAGCAAATTTAAATTAAATTTATTTATTAGTCTAGTTTGCGGCGCGTATAATACAAACGTGTTCTTAAAGAGAAACAAAATGAAGAGAAATATCTTGAGAACCAAAGCTGAAACTGAATTGCTTTTTCCCTAAGGCAAGAAATGTAAGCGGTTTATGAGAAACCAACACACCACGCCGAGAATATTTGAGTATACGAGGAACATTTACAAAATCATTTTATTCAGCGCAAATAGAGCATTTCATGTGGTAATTAATTGTACAATAGAAATGAATTGCAAAATGGTGAAAGATAGTAACAGTTACACTTTATTTTATACAAAATGCCCCAATATGACTAGAATTTCGAGGCTGTCTGCGTTAAATAAGAAAAGTACAGCACTAAGAACTTATTAAATGATGTTTTTTTTTGTATCACGGCCAGCTTATATTTTACAAGCAAATAAATGACAATTTCTTAAATAAGTCATTCCTTTCTTTTAATTGTTACGTAGTTATGATTTTTTACACCATTCTGATGACAACAAATTTTGTTTATTATGGTTTCAGTTTTGTGTTGTAAATAACAACTCTTTTTTTTCACGAGTGCCGTATGTTTTGTAAAATTTATAGGTTGTCTGATTAAGTTGCCGACACCCTTAAATTCTCAAAATGCGTTCTCGTACCCGCAGTATAAAACTGCAGATCTACGGCAATCAAGTACAATAGAGTCGCTCGTTCTGTGCATCGAGAGGAGAACCCGATGTGCAGAACTCAGTCTCGCACCCCCCAGCAGGAGCTTTTCGCATATCAAGGAGTACGTGCACCCCTTTTAGAAAACCACTAGTCTAGAACAATAAATTTGGTGAATGAAAAAGTTTTAAACGAATTACTGTAAATTAAACCAAAATTATTAAAACAAAATTCAAATTGAGTCGGGGGTAATACCATAAGAGGTTAAAATTTGCAGGTCAAATTTTGTTTGACACGAGTTGTTGCTTAGTAACAATTAACGAGAATTACTTGAAAAGCAATAACGAGTGTTACAAATAAAAATTTGGCCTGCTAAAATTTTAACCTCCAATGGTATTTGTAGCGAAAATTCCACGACTGAAAAGAATTACCTATACAAATATTTATTTATTTATACTTTCTTTGTTTGCAGTACCAAATCTCTTTGCTGACTCGCACATTTTTAAATATATTAGTTATTATTTAAATTAAAAGCTCTTTAATTCAGTTCAAACAATAAAACACGTTGAAAACTTACCTTTTGACATTATTCTAAACGTTGCTATGGTGAAATAAATAAAGATTCTAAAATTGTATTGCATTGCCATGGTGAAGTAAACAAAGATTCCAAAATTTCATTGCGTTGCCATGGTGAAGGTAAACAAAAATATAGCCGATTGCAAATAGTAAGGTTTCTATTTATCCTCTAGCAAACGTGATAAATCGTATGCATTTGCATTGACATTAATGACAGTAGTGGAATTATCAAGGGTAATATAACTAGTGCATAATTTTTTTTTGATAATTGCTTACCGTTTCCACGGAAACTTCTAACAATTTCACGACACATCATCTGAAAATTGCACGAGACGAAGTCGACTGGAATTTTCTGTGACTTTTGTGGAGTTAAATTGGACAAAGTTTTCGTGGAAAAGGCAAGCAATTATCCAAAAAAAAATTATGCCCGAGTTATATTTAGGAAGACTATTCCACGGTGACGTAGGGTTAGGTTAAGCATTGACGTATGGAATTATTCTACATCTGTCAGAATTGCTTGTGTTGATCGGTTGCTTGAAGTCGACGAGACAAAACTGTCTGATAAAACAACTCGTCCTACGGACTCGTTGTTTTATCTTTGCCTAATAGCAACTAAACTTGAGTTTAGTAAAAGCAAGTTTGTCCAGGATAAAAACAAAGCTCGAGTGTAATTCGGTACGATAACTGCACGAATAAATTATAACCTTCAAATAATAACTAACAAAACGTCAAAATCTTTTAGTCATAAGTCGGATGCATGGTAACAAAAGTTACATGCAAAAATGCAAGTGGATATTTAGTTAGGTACCTTTTTATCCGCTGTCATAACGACAAAACGTGACGTCATTATGGAGAATTTAACATATGAGTGCAGTTATCGTTATAAAATTTTCACAAAGGCGAAATATTCATTGTTAAATCTGTTTGTTAACATGGCCAACTTCATTCATATTTCACTTTGCTACTTGTATGGCCGTCCCAATTAACCTTATATGTCATTTCCAACTACACGTCTAAAAGTACATCAACTGGCGCTTTCTGTGAACTATTATAGATATGTATACCAATAAACGAATTTACTTCAAATTAACAATTCATCAATCAATATTTTTAATATTTCATTAACTTTTGGACTTCATTAATGATATATCTGCTAGTAAAACGAATCAACAGCTATCAATTATTATCTTACAGAAATCTCCTGAGTTCAACATGTAAATATTTTGCTAATGTCAGCGGGTGGCTTTGTTTCAAAAAATAATACACCTTAATCAACATCTTGTAAAACCAGCGACAATCATGAGTTAAGTTGTGAAAAATACATGCTATAAGACTCACGAAAAATTTCATTGCATTTACCTTAATTTTGAGATTTAACTCACATTAATAGTATCCATTGAACATGTTTTAACATAAATGTATTCAAAATTGTCATTATATTAATATAAAATCCCCAGTGAGGGTGCCACATGTACTACTTTGATTCTTTACAACAATGAAAAACTAGAAATTAGAAACACCAAATGAGTAGCAAAGCGGGATGTAAACGAAATTGGCCATGTTATTAATAAAAATTAGCGACATCCGGCAAATCATTTATTCAAAATTCGTTTAACTATTTTCCAGTTGATTTCTTACCGAACCCCGTAACATTCATATCTGTCGTTTTGACTTACGTAATCGACCGCATTCTTATTATTGCACGGTTCAGCAGCGTCTCCTGAATCTGGAATTATTCAGTGCACATAGTGGAAGGAAATAGGTTAGTTCCCCTTTACATTACGTAGACGGAAAGCTTGATGAAGATTGAGTTTGGCGATTAAATTACATACAAATAAAGACGCATACCTGTCTTCTCATTAATTTATCTACATTTCATTTAAGCTCAACACAGACGACTTGACCTGCGACCTCTAGACTTAAGAATGTCACATATGCAAGTGCGCTCCGATTATAAAAGTTAACCAGAAAACGAGAGTATAAGATTAAATAATTTGTAGGTAGGTATGTAATCACAGCGAAATAAATTGAACAACACTAAACCTATAATGTAATTTTATGTTTAATTACAAAAACATTCATTGTTTTTCTTGAATATTAATTCACGCAGTTTTACAGCTTTGCGCAGGTTGGTCAGCAGGAACATTTTCCTGCTGACGAAGCAGAGCAAAACTGTGAAATTCTAGAGAAATTATAATTTAAAGAAATCCACAGTTATATACATGAATTACTTAATCAACAAAATATTACTAAGACGAAATACCGCCATATTAAACTTATCCACTAATAAAAAACTCAATTTACGTTTTTATATTGCTCACTTGTATAAAAATTTTAACATAACCAATTTTTTCAAAGTTAATCAAAAAATATTTCGAAGAAATCGGTTAAATAACCAACAAACAATAAATGTAATATTATCCGACTCCTACTCCTGATAATTTTAATGGTTTGACTCCGATTCCGACTCCGACAAAATTAAATACTAAGACATTTGATGGTGTGTGTAATATAAAAAAGAAATGATTTAAAACTTGAGTTTAAATTTTGCGGCAAAGGACCACCTCGCAATTTTTTGTTGTACTCGGAGTCCGAGTCGGAACATTTTTTCCGACTCCGACTCTAACTCCACTGACCAGAAATTCCTTGTAAACACCGACTCCGACTTCGACTCCACAGCCCTAACTTTAAATAACCGAAATAATCTTAAACGTTTATATAAATTTGACGATGAGATTTTGATAGAAACTATAAATTTTAAAATAAAAATAGCATAAAAACGTGACAAAAAATCGCCATCGAAGGGTAATATTTACAGTATTTAAAACACCGACAATATGTATGTCGTAATTATAGTAACTCATTATCAAAAAAACGTAAAAATTTTAAGAGTAGCAATCTTAAATAAAGTTAGTCGTATGAATTTACAACACTTAGATATTTTTGAATCTTCCTTTTAAACTTTTGCAATATAAAGAAGAAAAAAAAATCGGTAAATTTTGAGAACTATTAACTGTGTTATCGTATTCATTAAGAAATGTAGCCGCATGAAAAGTTGGAACATTCTAATATGGAGTGTTCAAATCTTGGAAATGCACCGGTAGAATCATTCAAATCTTGAATCGTTCAACGCTGGAATCACTCAACGCGGGAATCATGCAACGATGGAACCATGCAACACGGGAATCATTCATCGCTGGAAAGCTCAAATCTGGAATCTTTTTAACTATTGTACAGTGGAAGATAAAAACATCGTGGTTATGGCTACAAATTGGGGCAAAGTTGCGTAATTATAATGCTTAGTCAATTTCAAAAAGAAAGTAAAAGGCTTACCTTAACAAATTAAGCTTAATAACGTTGTTTGTCTGTATGCAACTTTCTTCGAAAAGAAGTATTTATCTCTTTTATTCATGTATAGCAGACATCATGAATTTTTAAATCAAGTTTATAAACCGGTTTTGTTAAGTATTTATTACTAAAAAATTAAGTTTTGCTTTGTATTAAGTTGTTTAAGTTTTAACTATAATGCATCATATGCAAAACTATTAAATATTCTTCAATTTGCCATAGTAATATTAAAAAACACGTCTGAAGACATTATTAAGTAGATAATTCCGAAAGTTTTTAAACAAATCATATTTGGTAAATTCATTGTTTTTTCAACTTTTGTATGGGAATATATGATTAAATGGTTCATAATCATACCACTTCACTTGATAATACTTTTTTAATACATTATTTCCAAATAAAAAGATTTTAATACTCCACAATAAAATTATATTAAGCTAAATAAATTGGTAGTACATCCGATATCGTCCCCCAATCCAATAATATCGTTTCACATGTAAGAACATTTTTTCTTTATCACTGATTATCGCCCTTCTCGACCAACCGCAATTTTCCACTCTATTTGGGGTAATGGAATGGAAAACCCGCATTTCCAAATCTACAGCAATATTGTAGTTTCAATATCGGAATCGCCCCTAATAGCGGCAACAAAATAATTCCCTAACATAATATTATGACAACTCCTGCATATTGGTTAGGGTCAATAATGTTTAATATTAGTAGGGGAAATGATAAGGAGCTTAAGCAGGAAGTAATACGAATTTGAAACTTCTGCAAGGATGATGTTTGTTCTTGCAAGGTTTTGCGAATTGTGTAAAATTATAGTAGTAAATACTGCATACGTCAACGAACTGTACAAAATAATATAATCGTTTCACATAAATACTAAAATATTGCCAAGAATAATAAAGTAAGTGTTTTTTAAAGTTTAAAAATATCATTCAGTACTACGAAGGGTTCCAATAGTTCCTATTATATTTTTAGATATTTGTGTTACGTATATATGAACCAGGGTTTCTCTTCCGCGATCCCGATCCATTTTAATCAATTTTCATATTTCCAGGAAATACTTATAGTTCCGGGATATCCCGGGATATTTAAAAATATTTATTTTCGTTTAATTTGTGTTAAGATGTTTGTAATGCTATCTATTATAACTTATCAAAATGTATTATAAACATCTTAACTAACATTAAATTATAGAAAAACATAATTCTTGCTTCAAAATAATTTTTCAGCTTTAGAACAACAAATTATGTACACCCGTAAAGAATCCGGTCTCTATGACAAACACATTGTCGAATTCAGAATAAAATTCTCTACAAATTGGCGTTAAATTCAGATATAGCGTCCATTAGAAAAAATTGACCTGATGATGGTTTAAAACAAGCGAAACGTCGGATGGAAAATATAATTGGGGAATTTGATTCCTTTCAAAAAGTGGCCATGAAATCACCTAAGAATACTTTTAACATGTAAATCACTGTAAATAATATTATGTGTAAGAAGACAATGAATCATGAAATTCATGTGAGCTTGTTACATCACATAGGAAGATTATAGTGATGCGTACATATATTTAATTAAATTATGAATGATTAGGTACACTAAACAAGTGAGATAAAAACGTATTTCACGTAAATAGTAAAAGAATTGTAATATATGACATCCGTTTATTACGAAATATGCAGTAGGCATTGATTAATTACACTGCTTATTAGTTACTAGAATAAACGATTTGGTTCAAAAACGAGTAACAAAACAATTTAATCATTATAAAATATAAACTAAACTTGTGGGTTAATTACTAAATTAGCCACTTGACTCCAAATTTTAGAGAAAAAAAACATACTCTCAGAAAAGCATACTCAGTAAATATAACTTTTTTGTATTCATCATAGAATCTCACTTACAATACGTCATTCAAAAGATACAAGATGAATAATTTGTAAATAGGTTTGCTTAATGTCAGGAAACGAACGGATAGCAATTCGAACAATTAATTTGATTGGCAACAGTGTTTTTCATTAATTTTTGTTAATAATAAAATTTAGGTATTCAATTTTCAACTGTATTTTGTTTGAATATTTTCTTATGTTAAGTGTCAACGTTTGTACTGTCATTTAAAGAATGAAAAGCCCTATCAAAATCAAGAAAAAAATATTGGTTTTTCGATTTTAATGAATTTCTTCCTTAATTTTGCCGCGCGCTGTATTTTGAAATATTATCGAAATCGATTAAGAATTAAATCTACAGTTTAAATTTGATGCATATTTTATTCTCCAGTAAAGATATCTTGAAAACTTTTAAATAATTAGTGGCAAAAAAAATTCTCTAGACTTTTTCACTCCAACTATTCGTCCATTAAATTCACTGCCTAGTAAACTTTAAATTAAAACTGTAAATTTATTTTGAAAACAAATTCAGTACAAACAGTTTTACAGTGTGAATAAACTTTGCAACTTTAAATATATTTGTGAATTCATTTTAAACGCAAATTCAGTAAAAACAGTTTTATAGCGGGAATAAACCTAAGATTTTCCTAAATTGACATATTTTATACAACTTTATCTATTTAAATAAGCAAATGCATCTAACTTCCTGTTATTCCGGAAGTACAGAATACGAGTACAATGCGATTCTTATGTTTTGTAAATTTCCTTCTGATGCGTTATATTGTAGTTTGTTTATCCTGGTTTAAGCAGCGTTTTTTTATATTGAAAAAATACGACTATTTCCATTTACATGTACATGCATGCGTATATTTACACACAAACAAACGTTTTACATAATCGTAATATTTGACTATGTTAGGTATTTATCGATGTCTAGATTTGTCAAAATCCGTTGTTGTGACTGGCATAACGCGTCGACAGACAACAGTACGACAAGCGACGGCCAAAGACCTGAAGTTCTCCCTATTTGGTGCTATTCCTGACTTGCATTCGCGTCCCCGTACGTGCTCTGCATTATTTACACCACCTTTATCCACGACTTATCCGAAAATCTATACTTTTACGCATCTTCCGATCTTATCTTTTTACTAAGGCGTTCTCCAAAGAGAAAAATACGAACGCTTCGTGAAGTCATATATCTTTTTGCGAAGGTGCTCGGGTTCGAAGCGAATCTCAATGCGAAGGGCGAGGTAATATTAATTAAAATTGTTTCGTCTCGAGAATAAAAAAGGACTTTTCTTAATAATTTCATTAAAGGCGAATCTTAATTAACTAAGTTATTTTAATATGTATTACGGTATTAAGATGTAACAGTATTTTCCTCTCAAAGTACGTTTAATTTAAAAACAAAGATACAAATTAAGCAAACATAATGCACGGGTGACGTTAAAACAAATCCAAATCGACTTTTGAAAATAATATTTTAAAATCAGTAAAGTTTAACAAATTAATATAATTTTTTTGTCTCTGAATTTACTAATACCATAGCGGTTTGTTTACAAATATCGCGTGACGGCGATCATTCCGATTGCACGTTTGTTATTGTCACCAGATTCGGTCTATTTCTCGATGGTTTATCCTTGTTGGTGTTATACGACTCTAGTTCATGGACACAATTATTTATTTAAAAAAAATTGTATACATTTAGTGGGGCAGTGATTAATTAACGTTACCGTATCGATGTTATTAAAGTTTGTTAAATGTAGCAATTGGAATTAAATTTTGACTAAAAAAGTTCTATACAATTTCAAATGGTTTTTTTAAATAAAAATGTAAATTAGACAAGTTAAGAAACTGATGTTGATGTTTGGTTAAAAAAAAAGTCAATTTAAAGAAAAATGCTGTAAAAAATGGATATACGTCATTGTCACATTTACTGCCACCTATGCTTAATTAAAGTAACGGAATGAAAACTTAAGTAACGCAAACAATATTGTTTTACATTGCTAGTTTTTAACTGTTTTCGATTTCTTTTGCCAAGATCTTCTTGCTAGGATTAAATTAAAAGAGCTGCTGCTTATTTTTATCATCTATAACATTAATAGCACAGGTTTTGTTATTATGATTGGTTCCAATTTCCAATCATGAGAAACGCCAACTTGATGGATGCACGTGATCAAACAATATTGTTTTTTATTGCAATATTCCAATTGCATTTTATTGTACCGTGCATTTACTATTATCTCTATAAACACTTTTAAATTACTTAAACAATATGAAGTTTATTAAACGTTTAATAAGAGTTAGGTAAGCATTTTATTAACACCCACGACCTAAAGTGAAGATCTCGTTCTTGTTATCCCGTTTATGTTATTAAAAAGGCATTTGTTTATATAAAATCACAATCTAAACAAATAAATTATTCAATTTATTCGATTACCAACTTCTAATAATCACGCCGCATGTTCTTATTGATATTGATTATTGTAGAAGAGAGGGAGTAACATTATTCACAGGCAATTAATATTAAATTGACCCCCGTATGCAGCGTCTATTAATAAATGATGCTGGTATGCAGCCCCCTGTGTTTACTAAAGGGGTCTGTATGATTCCACGACGGGAACTAAAATCACTCAATTAAATTTCGAACGTAAGCAAAAGACAACTAAAATTGAATTTACGGTCAAAAACGAAAACATTAAAAGAACATAATGGACCTCGTTTAGCTGTAAAAACCTAATAAAAACGTTAATTTTACTGCAGTTTTATGTAATATGTATGTACCTACGTAGGGACTGGAAAACCGGTTAACCGATAACCGGTTAACCGGAGCCTTTTTTCGATAACCGATAACCGGTTATTAGGTCTCGGTTAACCGGTTTATCGAGTTTTTTGCTATTTTCATTTAAATTTGGCACCAAGTTTTAATCTTTTAAGATTAGTTACCCAGTAAGCATAAATACTTCGATTTTGACTTTAGTAACTTATATTTTTTAGTATTTCTTTGTACATTTTGCAAAAAAAGGTTGGTACAACTGGTACAGCAGCGAAGTGTGCATCTAATAATTAAAAGTGCAAATCCTTTTAACCAACTTATACCAGAACAAAAGCAGCTTGGTAACCGAAATGTCAACGTGTTAAATTTATTTTGATTAAAATAAATGATTTTTTTTTAAAATTAAATATCTGACTTTTTTTTTGAGGGTATGTGCACCAAAAATATATCATTTTCAAGCATATCTACTGTTCTAACATGTTTAAAAAAATAACCGGTTAACCGGTTACCTGCCAAATTTTTCACCGATAACCAGTTTTGAGATTATCGTCCGGTTTTCCAATCCCTATACCTATGTAACATGTTCATTGATCCACAAAACGTTTAACTCAATTAAATATTTTAATTAAAACAATTATCATTGATTCTCAGATGTTCCAGTTTACTGACAAGCTTATAATTATTTCTGTTTTGTTTCAAGTGTCTTATTGTTAAGTCTATAAAAAAAGACACTAAATCTGTAATATATTAATTTATATCTTTTTAATTTAAACTTCAAAACATTCATTCAAAAAGTCTGTAACACATGAAACAGTTTTTTATTATCGATTCTTCAAAACAATTTATTTTTAATAAAGTTGGTGCATGTCCCACAACTAACTATAGGATAAAAAAAGTTTAATAAAAATCCATACGATACTAAATTTTAACGGTTTTAGAAATATTCACAAGAGTAAAGTGCTTACTTTAAAAGTTACATAAAAAGTTTATAAGTAAAAATTGTTTAGAATTCAAAAAAGACCAAATATGTAATTTAACGTTAAAATTCGAATTTTTATCTTTGAAGTAATTTTAATATCCAAAAAGTCTGCAACAAATGAAAACGTTTTTTATTATTGATTTTTCAGAAAAGTCTCTTATTTAAAAAAAAGTTTAAAGGAAAAAATAATACTAAATCTAAAATACCGTTTTCCTTTCAAAAAATTGTGTAACTCTTAAAATAAGGTCACTTTACTTTTGCGAATATTTCTAAAATCACTAAAATCTAGTATGAATTTTATTGAATTCTTTATCACCTTGAAATTAGTTATAGTCCATTCACCAACTTTTCTCAAAAATAAAATTTTCTGAAAAATCGATAATACAAAACTTTTCCATTTGTTGTACTTTTTAATGACGCTGCATACTTGGGCAAAAAAAAAATCAGGATATTTCAAAAACTACACACCACAATATGCACATTTTTAGATTAGAAAATACACTTCTTTGCTATGTTAACCATATTTCTATCTCCAACGATTCCCTAAATTCCTTTGTTCATCGTGTTGAAGAAAAAAAAGGATGGTACTAGTTTCGCAGCTCTAGTCTCTTCTTACGGCACTAAAGTTAGACATAATTATATTTAAAAAAGAATTACTTAAATAATTCTAGGAGTAACATTTATATTGAATTGTATTAAAAAAAAATTGTACAATATGTAACAATTTAAAACAAGGAAGGTAATGTTGAATGCTCATATATTTATTTCTATTGCGTTGATAACCAAGTAGGTATTTGCATTTATTTTTTAATAATAATATCGGTATTTTTTTTTTAAATTTAATTATTGAACAAATCCATATTTTCGAATTCTCAAACGCAGGGATTATAGTTTTAAGAAATGTATCACCGATTAGGTTGGGCGATATTTCGATATTTATCGATGTAATTTTGATATCCATATCAAAAAATATCGGATATCGATATATCGATATTTAATAATTTCTATATCGCCCACCCCTAATAACAAGTACGTAACACACTTGTAAAATTGTCTATAGGGGTGAGTGATATATCGGTATAATTTTCATATCGATATTCAATACCCTAAACACCGAATAAAAAGTCAGTTATTTGGCTAACCCCGTTTCGCCGAAATTTGTGCCTTGTTTTAATCAGCCGTGAGTACAAAATTTATGAGTCCTTACACATTTGGTAGATAGTTAATATAGGCAAACAGCATGTAGATAAGAATAGAAGATTTGTGATTGGGTTTTATTTCAAGCCAATTTATTTTGTACTAACAATTAATTAGTAACTCACGTCAGTAATTTGAAAAAATATATAGGGGAAGGTTGCCGGAATTGGACCGGTTCCTCAATTGGACCGACCACGTCAATTTTGGCAGTTTATTGACGTTTATCGTAGAATTCTACTTTATTAAAAAGAACACGTGCACGGCTCAAGTTAGGCATATGCAATTTATTACGTCAACTCGTACACCAAGGTACTTGTTTCCGTCAATAAACTGCCAAAATTGACGTGGTCCAATTGAGGAACCGGTCCAATCCCGGCAACCTTCCTATACAACGCACACGTACGTGCCTACGTCAACGTTGATTTGTAACGTTACAGTGATGAATACAATCAAGAATATTGACATCTATAATAAATATTCGTTGTTTTAACAATAAATAATTAGCATTTATTTCAAATAAGGCTTCTTACACAAAGAATTTTAAAATCTACTTAATATTCAATGAAAACACATAACAATCCTTGAAGAAAAATTAATAAAGCTGAAATGAATTCCTAATATTTTAAAAATTAATTTACTTCCAAATTATTATGACAGATAAATTATCTATGTTATTATTAGCAATTTACAAAATTAACTGTTTTACAAGCAAACGTTGCTGAAGTAAAATAAACAACAGAAATGAGTAAATCTAACGTCTATTAAAGCCACTTCTGACAGTGAACAGTGAGGAATTAAGAATATGAAGTTTCCCTTGTTTATTACTCGAATATGACATAAATAGCACAAGTCTAATTTAAATACACTATCCATTTTGCCGACTTCTAAGCGAACTATAAATATCCTGGTGCAACGTCATTAAACTATCACAACTGTAGACAAAGTTTGCGTCTCGAGAGCTCTTGTGAGTGGTCGACCGATAGCACTTTAAAAGATATTCGATAAGCTCAAAGAGTGGAAATGGCAAGCGAACAAGTTCCTTTAAGAGCTTCTTTAAATAAGTAGCTCAATATCAGATCGAATATTTTATAAATAACTGCAGACATATCGCTACTAAGTGAACTATTGTAAGTCTTATGTTTCATGATAGATTTCTTTTTAATTAACAAGGTTATGTCAAGTATTAAATTCAACCAAAACGTATATCCGTGTATTTTTAAATTACTTTAATTTAAAGATATTGTATTTGACATTTAATACAAATTTTCGAAATTTTTGTAAAGTCCACTAGTTTCATTCTATTAAATATTTATTAAAACCAGTAAATTATCATTAAAACCACATAACTCGAGAAATAATAATAGTAGACCTAATAAGTATACCTTTAATCGTTTTTAAAGACAATTCAATTATCGATAAGAAAATGTAAATATACATAATGTTCCTTTTTAAACAAATTGACTTATTCGTGTTTGAAGTTTAGCCAATTGGACCGGGCATAAGAAACACCCTGTGTATTATTTTATAATTTTAACAAGTCAACTATTACTATTATACTATTGTCAACTAAATTATTAAAGGAATTCATTCTGACATTGCTAAATTCTTAAATATTACTCCTAGTATTTATCTAGAGTCTTCTGCCAATATTTTCAAAAATACTCAAAAACAATTTATTTTTCGGTACATAAAACCTCGTACATTAAAAAAAAAAAAAAATCTAAAAAACAAAAAATATACAGGGTGTTCTATTTACAGAAACAAAGTTACGTATCGGTGCGCAAAAACAAAACACTGTCTATACTAGAAACTTTTATTTGTAATGTTATCACAAGACGAGATATTGTTGCGTTCGTTACTTTTTTACTCAGTGTATCAATATAATCGTGTATGACAGCATTTTCATTTTTAAATGCAACGTGTATAACGAATTTAACAAAAAAAAAACGCATGAATGATTAAACACGCCGGTGTTACATGTTTAAATTTTAAAAATATAGTTACAGTCAATGGCGTTACTATAACTACTATAACCCCTATGCGAACCATTTTCTGGCCCCCCGATTTACAACGCTCCAACAAAAAATTGAAAAGCAAAAAAATCCACGGTCCCAAGCCCCAACTTTATAAATAATGATGGCATTTGGCAGGGCTGGATTAACTATTAAGCAATATAAACATGTGCTTGGGACACTAAGGCGAAAGGGGCACAACATAATTTTTTTGCTCGACAAATTGTGAAGCATTTTTTTTTAGGTCAACCAAGTTTAAGAAGGGCCGAAATTTTGGGATTTGGGTCCTCGGTTCGACCCTGTGCTTGGCAGTGGTTCCCAACCTGGGGGGCGCACCAAAATATCATTTTTGAATACAAACAAAAATGTATAATAACTATATTTATACAGAATATGGTAGGTATATTGATTTGTAGCCCATTAAATAATTATAATATCAGGACAGTATTTATGAAATTAGATTGTTACGAAAAGTGAGGGGGACACAACAATTTTTTTTGTAAAAAAGGACGGTGGAGATATAGGTAGAATCGTTGGAAACCACTTGCTTAAGGCATCAGATGATCTTAATCCTGCTCTGCTTTTTGAGATTAATGGTTTATGAGGTTTTTCTTTCTCCTGGATATGTATTGGTAGACAAATAAACAATAGCTGGGTAACTTAAAGACTAGAAGACAGACAGGCCCATAGAATAGGTAGACACTACAAAAAAAAAATACGGATAATAGAATATCCTGATTTACTCAGTTTACAGATCTGAATTATTCAATAATTTACAAAAAAAAATGCACGCTCTTAATAATATAAATAATATACTGTCTGACCTTAACACATACACTAATATCGGAAACTTTGTAAAAAAATTGATGTTTTACAGCGCATAGCACAGTGGCACATTTTTGTTTTTGTATGGCTCCAGGGGCACCCTATCTGGGCTATTGAATCTATCATATACAGGGTGTAGACTCGGATCACGCAACATAGCAATTTCAATGGTAAAATTTTAAAAGTCGTATTCTTGCTCCCCTAATTATTTTAGAAAAAAAGTGCAAATACGTTTTTTGTAGAGAAAAAAATTCTGTATCCATAAATGTAATCAATATTACTTTTTCGTTTTCCAATAACTGAAAATTAAGCAATTACAAAACGCGTTTTGACAAAAATCTGTAGTGCCTTGGAATTATGCTATGACAACTGCCCAGCCTAATGTCACTTATACTGTCACTTCGACGTGAAGTTAATTCATAATAATCATTTTTATTGTATCTTGGAATGAAAACATAACTAACTGTGTAAAATAAATGTTTGATAAAATATAAAGGTTTTAAGAATGACTTTCGCGTCAAAATGACAGTATAAGTGTCATTAGGCTGGGCAGTTGTCATAGCATTATTCCAAGGCACTACAGATTTTTGTCAAAACGCGTTTTGTAATTGCTTAATTTTCAGTTATTGGAAAACGAAAAAGTAATATTGATTACATTTATGGATACAGAATTTTTTTCTCTACAAAAAACGTATTTGCAATTTTTTTCTAAAATAATTAGGGGAGCAAGAATACGACTTTTAAAATTTTACCATTGAAATTGCTATGTTGCGTGATCCGAGTCTACACCCTGTATGTTTTTACAGAGATAAAAATCGCAACCAGTTACTGTTTTCTTTTTTATTTAAAGTTTAAATATGTAAATCTAGTTACACCACTGGTACAGTACCTGGTTCCGAAGGTGAAAAAATGTTGTTATTTCAGTATTAAAAAAATACAATTTTTTCGGAGCGATTACTCATTTCTGTTTGTTGCTTAGGTACTTACGAGTTATGTTATAATTTATAATTAATCAACAATAATCAGAAATTCTTATATAAGAATTGGTAATGACTACCAAAAAGTACTACGATTTATTATTTACAGAACATTTGCTGTTAATAAACATGACCTTGTTTTTAGCAGATTCAAACACGAAACAAACAACTAGTCCAACAATTACTTTTGAAATGCACAGCCTTTTTTTCGAAAATTGTTAAAACCATTTCCACTTTAATTCGAGAAGTTTATCCTCATTGTATTATTCTTCGCTTCTTGAACGTTATTAACGTTAAACATAATATTCTTAGAAAACCAACTGACCACAAATGAATCCCGCACACAAATACATCTAAGAAATCAAAAGATATACACAAACCTTGACCGCAAAAAAAACAACATCAAAATGTTAACCGCAGCAAAGTGTTGTTTATTATTTGGTGAAGATAACACAGCGATTCTGGAAATTGATTCAGAAATACAATGACGAGTGCCAAATCCACTGGTGCTTTAAAATTGTTCAAAATTAGGTGTTTATCTGCAAAATCATAACAACTTATTTTTGTTTCAAGAAAAACAAGAAATAAAGTTATACCTATATATTATATCCTACTCGAAATAGCCCTAAGTCACTTTAACTTAAAAAAAAAAACACGGTTATTCTTTTGCTTAAAATATGTATATATTCCAAAATGATACCACGTAGCATCAACATCAACTTTACATTTCTCTTTATGAGGGTTCAATAATAACTAAAGCCTACAGCAGCTCCTCTTAACCTCTGGACATTTGCTGACCCTTATTTAAACAACATTGGAAGACACTGACTCATACGCTATTTCTAAAATCTCAACCCCGAACTGCAATTGATAAAAGTCGATGAGTCTGTTCGTAGTTTAGATAAAACATTTCCCTTAAAGATATAGTTGCAGAGATCGCGAAATAAGAATTAAAATGAGAACTTATTAATACCGGAATATAACTTTTGGTCCCTAAACATTTAATAGTTATTTATGTACCAAGGCCAAAAAGTGTAACTTTTTCGGCCGCGTCTGGTTTGCTGGCCGAGACGTAGTCGAGGCCAGCAAAAAGGCAAGGCCGAAAAAGTACGTTTTGGCCGAGGTGCATATTACATTTTTTGTGCGATCGAATCAAAAACAATTTAAATTTTTAGTATTTTTAAAAATATAGGTTAGAAACTACGTGACATTCTCTCACTGACATATGACGGCGTATGCTGTTAAGGGTGGACGTACTTGCATAATTCTGTACATAATTAATTTAAAAGACCTTTTTTTGTTGATTAAGTAAATAAAAAGTACTACATCATAAACAATTTATTTATTAATGGTGTAATTGATTGTGATAGTACATTTATTACAGTTATTCAAATTTACATCTGAGGCAGTGTCTTGTACATTTTTATTACATATAGAAGTGTTCGCCGCAGCGGAAGTGAAGTTTGGAGTTGTAGCATTGATATTAAAATTCCTTTCTTTTAAAATCTTGTTAGCGATTTCAACTTTGTTGGTTATAGAGTCTTCAACATAACCTTCAGCGACGGTCGAACTCTTCCAACCACCGTGTCGCTTTAGAGTTAGGATATCACCTCCAGCATCAGCTAATAATGATGCCAATG
The DNA here is from genome assembly GCA_947652605.1 of Elmis aenea. Lineage (NCBI taxonomy): Eukaryota > Metazoa > Arthropoda > Insecta > Coleoptera > Elmidae > Elmis > Elmis aenea. The sequence goes on from OX393576.1 coordinate 28,594,383, forward strand.
TGCGGCGAAAACAGTGGCCGGTATATTCATTTGAATTAGGTAATTGTAAATATTTCGCAATAACACTAGGCATTTTACCAAAAGTGTGTATTCCAACCACTTGCTTATTGCATTTTCCATTTTGGTATTTCAAGAAAAATGTTTTATGAGTGACGTTAGGTCTCAATAATGTATATTTTCAATATATTTCTAGCGCACTTACTCCATCGCAAATTTCGTCGGTTACAGTAAACATTCTTGATTTACTTGTTTTTGAATCGGGTATTTTAATTACAAGGATATCATTATTATCTTTTATATTCTCAATAGAAAGATTACGTAGCTCTTCTCGGCGGCATGCACCAGCAATAGCAAATATTAAACATACCTAGAAAATATAAAGCTTTGAATAAAATCGAGTAATTATATCTTCACTTACTTTGTTCATTAAATAGGTTTCATCAGGTGCATTAAGCAAAAACCTATTTATCTCGTCTCTTACAAATACTTTTGATTTTTTGGCTTTGTAACCCACGTTTTGTTTTTTCAAAAATGCAATGAGTTTACAATATTTGCTTATATTTACATCATTTTTCGCTATTAAAGTTGCTTTTAACATTGAAAATGTTGACCATAATGTTGAACATTTACATTGTTTCGCTTTTTGAGAAAAATAAGCAAGCAGGACGTTTTCACTATATTTACTTATTTTTTTATTATTGCACCATTCCATAAATAAATTGTATTGTTTTTCACATAATGTTGCAGATTTGTTCGGCAGAAGATTTAATTTTACTGCCTCTGCTTCTTCATGAACGTCAGGTGGTGTATTCATGGGTGATGTATCACTCTCTTCGTCACTTCCTTGGTCCATCTTTTAATTATAAATTAACTATAAATAATTATAAAATTATGTACTTGAACGTTGAACTTTATCTATACGTTGAACTCAGTATTAACATTAACACCAAAATGTTTGGTTATAAACTTGACAGTTACCAACTTAAACACCCTACATAGCGGGAACTCGGAGAAATTAGATCAGCACGCACATTAGTACTTAAATGCAAATTTACTTTTTCGTACGCTGTAGTTACTTTATCGGACGTTGCTAAGGGCAACGGCCGTAAAAGTAACTTTATCGGACGTTGCTAAGGGCAACGGCCTATAAAGTAACTTTATCGGCCGTTGCTAAGGATAACGCCGGTAGTGCAGTACTTTACGGTTGCTAACGCGTCCGTAAAACAGCTGTTTCTAGTACGATCGCACAAAAAAGTCTTTATTAAATGAAAAACAACAGGCATAAGATAAATATCTTACAATCGTTATAACGGCGGTTACAACAAGTACAATTAAAAAAGATTTAATTAGTTAAGACAATTGTGAATTTGAAATGTATAGATTTTACATTAATCTAATTGTTTCAACATTATAATAGTTATCAACGAATGGTTAACTTTTACTACTTTATAAAGTAAAATTGCAATTTTTGAGCACTGGAGGTTCGCCCTACGCAATTCTTGGTAATTTTAACCCGAGATTAGAAACGGCTGGCTCTCGTAAGGTGCATTGCTCAATATTTCTAAATGAAAAAATTTTAAACTGTAATTTTTTACTACGATATTTTTATAATAAATAGATACACTACACAATTATGTAAATTATAATTTAATCACATATTACTTCACTAATAAGATTACCAACACAAATTTATTCGATGGTTCTATTTTATTGTCCATATATTCTTATTTTCTATTAATTATTATAATAACAAGAACCGTTCCATCGTAAAACTTTACAACCGAATTTATATACAAAACGTATCTCCTTATATTACTATCAATCAGTTTGCAGTAATTACAGCTTATATGCCACGCCATGAATTTTTAAGGCCGTCACGTACAGAAAATAATAAATTTTAAGAATGGGATCGGATGTCTACGTTATGAATGAAATATTAAAAAACACAATCAACGTTTACAAGCATGTCCGGAATTTTAAAGATGATTTACGTCTACGCATATCGAACTTAAAACCGAGAGATAAGTCAATGAAAGACTTTCCGGTCTTGTTACGTAAATAACTATTTAACAATGTATTTTTGTAATATGGTTTAAGAAAACAAAGGTGATATAAGCTTCGGTCACATAGTCTTATTCTTAATGTATTAACAGAAAGTTCTGCCGCATAAAACGCTTTCTCAGTCTCTGCTGATTTGTGGAACGTCTTGAGAGCATCTAGCAAAGAGACGTCGTTTTTATCAATAAAATTTCATTTATAAGCTATTTTGTTTCACATTACCACGGTACACAAAATAGAACTGTAAACGTATTTTAATTATATAAACTTTGTCATAGAGACCGAACTTCTTTACACATACTACGGGTGGGTGTATATCATTTGTTTTTCTAAAGCAGAAAAACTATTTTGAAATAGGAATATAGATTTCTATAAATTAATGTTAGTTAAGATATTTAGAATAAATTCTGTTATGATAATATTACAAAGATCCTAACACAAAATAAACGATTATTTTTTTTAAATATCCCTGATTTCCCGGACAATATGTATTTTCCGGAAAATAAAAAATAGGTTAAAATGGATCGGGATCCCGGGAAGCCTGGATCCTGGGAGAGAAATCCTACTGTCCACCATCTGCCTCTAAACACAGTTGTCCTTTAACACACACTTGCAAAAGCAATTCGGCAGAGGGTTCATTTTCAATTTAATGCTCAACAAATAATGTTTTTTCGTCGAAAAATAATAAAAACACGATTACACAGGTTATAAACTATCTTTTACCAAAGCGATCGTGTTTTGTCTTGTCAAATACAAATACTGCTAAGATTTTATGAAAAATAATAAATAATTTTGAAACTCATGTTTCTCCAAAATTTTTCCATGTAAGTTAATTTTTTATTGCATTATCGGATTAAAAATTAAATTCTCTACCAGAATAAATTTAAAAAAAGCATACTGTGTACGTCAGAAATAAAAAGTTGACTCTCGCCGGTATTCATCGCAAAAAAAACATTATAATAGGTACCATTTTACAAATAATTTCATTTGATTTACAAAAACATAAGGTTTTTAGAGTTTTCCTCAAAAAATAGCGAAGTTATAGGAGTGCAACAGTCAAAGTGAATCACCCGGTATATTTCGATATTTTTACTGTATCAATGTTTGACATTTCGTTGTATTACTATTTCAATATATCGATAAAACAATATAATTTTGATATCGTTCACCTATATAAATTAATTAAAACAATTGTTAAAATGTTATAAATTTTGTAACTTGTCAAGAACCAGTCATTCAGACAGAAAAGCAAAATATTACAGTATTTTGCTTTTATTTACATTCTTACGAACCCCCATTTCGTCTTTCTAGTAGATTCTGAGCAAAAAGGTAAACCAAAATTGAATTAGAATCAGGGATGGAAAACGTAACGTAACGATACCCGATAACGTTATAATAACGATTCAACTATAATTTTTTATACAATAACGTAACGATATTTTTATAACGTTATATAACGTTATAATAACCGATAACGTTTCATTAAAAGTTATTTTGTATCGTTATTCTCTATAAATTAAATTTTTATATGGCGATCTTTTTATTTTCTGAAGATATAATATTTTGTTTGTATTTTAGAAATTAAAATGAAAATAAAATATCTCAACGTAATTTTGTACTATTTTTTAAATTTACATTTACAGATCCCAAAAATAATTTCAGAGTTACAAATAAAAATTATTTTTATACAGGTTGTTTCTTAAATAATGCAAAAAAATTCGGGAGGTAATTCCTTATTAAAAATTAAGAGCGGTGTTTCATAAACATTTTTTTTGTTTAGGGTCTCCTTTCGGAGTTACACACCCCTAAAGGGGATGGGTAAAATTGGGTTTTTATTTTATTTCTCAAATTTGGATAAATGTAGGACAATGATATTCGGTAGATGTTTTAAACTTATTAAAAGGTTTCCCATAGTAATATTTTTAATCATCTCCCACCTTCACAGGGGGCTGAAAAGTGCGACCCCTGTTGTTTTTTTTTTATCAGAACTTTTTGTTGGGTTGAAATCTAGCAATTTTTTTTTGAAAACTTGATTTATTTAGCAGTTTTTTTTATTCTTTAACTTTTCTCGTTACACCTACAGTTTTTGAGTAAAAAGTTATATGAATGAACATGAACCATCAGATATTCTAATATAAAACGATTCATTTTGGTGGTTACCATGGTTTGTTAATGTTCATATTGGGTAGAAGTGACGGGTGTAATTCATTTTGACGTTTACGCGGCGACAACGCTAAAACGCCCGTCAATTCTACCCATTATGAACATAAACATCATAATCACTTATTTAATTTTTTACTCAAAACTGTAGGATTTACGAGAAAAACTAAAGAATAAAGAAAGGTTCTCAATAAATCAAACTTACAAAAAAAGTTTAATTGCAAAATTTCAACTCACCAAAAAGTTCTGATTAAAACCAACAGTAGTCGCACTTTTCAGCCTCCTGTGAAGGTGGAAGTTGATTGAAAATTTACTATGGGAAACCTTTCGCCTACTTATATCCAAATTTGAGAAATAAAATAAAAACCTAATTTTACCGAACTCCTTTAGGGGGGTGTAACTCCGAAAGGAGACGTCTAAGGAAACATTTTTGTATTAAAGACCCCACTTAATTTTCGATAAGGAATCACCTTCCGATTTTTTTGCATTATTTAAGAAACACCCTGTATATCATAATTTATATAACGTTATATAACGTTACATAACGTAACAATTCATTTTTTTAATGGTATTTATAACGTTATGTAACGAAAACAAATAATAAATAACGTTATACAATAACGTAACGATTTAAAACGTTATTCCATCCCTGATTAGAATTACTCAACTAAATCTAGCTTAATATAATTTATTTGTAATTAAATGGGGTGTTCTATATGTATTTAAGTAATTATTTTGGTAATGAAGTAATGTTGTTTTAGATCTGTGTGACAAGATTTAATTATGTGTGAAAATTATTATTCTTGTTTTAGTGTTTCAACTTTAAAACAAAGTTTATTTTTGGTAATCCGCTGATCCGGACATGCTTTTCTTGCGTTTTTACATTACGTCACGTTAAAAATAAAAACAACTCTTCCAATGAATAAGTATTAAAAATTTTGAAATAAAATCTGATATTACTAATAAAAGTGTAGTGTACCTATAGTTGTGGATTCATCAATTGTTTAGTTAAGAAGAATACAGTTAAATAAAATATCTAATAATAGAATCGCACACGCTATAATGAGGTGATTGCATTCAAAATTAAACAGAGAAAAGTAGAACAGCTAAGACAATAAATACGAAGACATGAAATAAGCAAAGAAACTTGCGGCGCCATGGAGTGTTTGTTGATTTACTTGACATGCCTTTTAACAGCCTGTTGCAATATTTCGAGTCTCATACTACTTTGTAAATTCATACGCGAAAAAACATACATCCACTTTTAATGATATTTATTGCATAACCAAGGTATCCACAAGCTTTGTATATTATCGTAGTCCTTGTAACTCGAGCAATAAGCGACTGAATCATTGACTTTGTGTTTGCATAATTTGTTATGCAAAATTGCGCGAAGTCGATAATTATGGCGGCTTATTTATATATACAGTACAGACATTTGTCAACGACAGTAAGTCCAAAACCAAACTTTATACACAAACTTGCTAAAATATGTGCTATAATCAGAAATTTCGAGAACTTATTATTAATTAAAAATTTCAGAACATAGTGAGTTATGACTTGTAACATGTATGTACGATGACACATTTATCTACAATAAGTTCTAAATTAGAATGTGTTTATTAGTAAAAAGTATTTTCAACTATTTGCTTTATTAAAAATGAATATTTTTATTGCGAAGCGAAAAGGCATCAAATTTTGTTTTAAATGAAATTCCTATGGAATTTTTTATAGCCATATTAAGGAAAATAAGCGGCCATTTTTATTTTACGTGTCCATCCAACCTTATGATGTAATAATTTCATTGGAAGAAGGGATATTCGATCTAAATATATACTGTAGTTCAATCCATTAAAAAAATTTAAATTAAGAGAATGTTTAGATTTAACATATAATGAGCACTCTTGTGATTATGTAAAATATTCCAGTTACAGCACTATGTGATATAAATTACAAAATATTAAGCAAGATTGCTAAAAATAGTCGTTTTACTGATTTTTCGTCAAAAAAATCGCCTAAGCATTTATTGACATTTTGACCAACTTTGGCATGCGGCAAATTTAATTTTTTATTGTTTCTGGTATAACATTCCTCCATATTTTTAACAACGTGATCCCAAAAGCTCTTTCGTTGACGGACATTTTTCTCGCACCTTTCTATCGAGCTCTTCTCATACAAGCTCTAGGATTCAGATCCGGAGATTGTGGTGGCCAAATCATGTTATTCATAAGACCGTCTGCCTCTTTTTCTTCTAAATAGCCTCTGCATAATATTGATTGTTTAGGGTTATTACCCTGTTGCATAGTGAACCCATCACCAATTAGTCGCAGCGCAGATGGTACAACGTTGACTTCTAAAATTTTTTATGCTGTTTTTTTGTACTCTTTTAATGCGTACTATTTCTTCTACTGCGCACAGCCAGATAAGACATTATCTTTATTTTCTTAACATTAGGTCAGTAGTTGTACTTATTGATCACACCACATAATATTTAAAAGTCTTAATTGTCAGATTTGCTAAAATTTATAACGCAGTCGTAAAACACAAGTCGGTTTAAAATATTACAGTCGAACCGCAAGTCACGTTCTATATGTGGTTCATTTACACTTCATGTGCGGCTACTGAGCAGTTATTAAAGTTTCAACAGCATCTTGAGATGCCAGGCCAATAAATTACATTGAATACATATATGTACTGCAAAGAGAAATATTCAAAGACCTATATAGTTTACCAACAAATATGTATCACAGAGATATTTAAAATAGGCATAAAGGAAAAAATACTATTTTAGAGCATTCAAACCTAAAACTTATTGTAAGTAAAGTTACAAAAAAGCACATTAGTAATTCTGATAATAATATTGTAAAAACAAAACTACTTAAAAATATTGAACCGTGTCAAATTCATTATGTAAACATTAGCTTATGTTTTTGACTATTGGAACAGTATTAGCTAAATTTGCGAATCAAAAAAAAATCTAGTTTACTACAAACGGACTTCACTTCATATTCAACCTATGTCACGAATTACACAGTTAAAGGATATGATGCAACAATATCAGTAAAGTCTGTTTTATACTATACTATTTTTTCGTTTAGGAAAATCGTATACGATTTTTAATACAAAAATTTCGTTCAAGAATTTAGCATGGAAAATGTGAACCATTTACATTGTAGGTACTATTTTTTGGTACGAAAACTCCAATATATTTTGGTTACTTTTTAATAACTTTTATCATATTTTGTTGGCACCTTGAGTAACCATGTCAAATGTTCAATTTGATCACAGAACAAAAAGCGAATCATTTTCAAATTTAACATATATTTAACGCTTGCTCCATTCTACATATTTATTCCTACAAAATAAATTGTGAGGGATTATAACGGTAATAAGTAGGAGTAGTATTTAACATCGTTTGATTGTTTCAGTTATCCTAACCCACAAATGACATGCGATCAGATACAGTTACAGTAGAATACGCATGCGCCCATGCTAAAATTGGACGCATTTAGGGCAGATAGTAATTTCGTAAGAATTTTTCGTTCAAGATTTTTAATTTCTGATTAACACCATACTAGAAAATCGTATACGATTTTCTTAAACGAAAAAATAGTATAGTATAAAACAGACTTAAGAGGGATTTCTTCAAGGAAAAATCTTTAAAAGTAAGGTATATTCAGCAAAATTTCCCTTCTCTAAGTTAACTCTTAGGGAGAGGACTAAACCACATACACCCGGTAAAAAGATTACGTTAGATCCAATTAATGCCATATAAATTATTTCGGCTCGATTTTACGAAACCACGAGGGAACCATGGCTCAGATACTAATCTCTAACCACGTCACATCCGATTACTTCTAATCTTAGATTGCAAGTGCGACCCCGCATATTTCAGGGAGACATCTACCAAGATGTTATATGATCTTACTGAGAAAATTGCGAGTGAAAATATTCAGAAATGGAATAAATCAATAAATTTTAAAAAGTTATTCAAGAGGATCATTTATTAAATATAATTGCCAAAGAGCGAGCATAATCCGAGGACAGTTCAAATTCATTTTTTATGCTGAGATGAAGGTGTGGCAACGGACACATCTGGTCCAGGCACAGAGCTTGAAAGGGTGCGATAAATATATCATATAATATACCATATTAGGACGTTAACACAACGCCATTTAAACAAACGTATTTATTAAATTATTATTATTGTTAATTGCGACACAGCCTAATTTATAATAATAAATAAAAATTTCTGTGCAGGGCCTACTTAATGTTTTGTAGAATTCCGTGCGAAAACAAATCCGCAAAAAGTTTTGAATATAAAAAATCTTGTACAAATAAATGTAAATTTTTGTTTAATTTAATACTAATTGTTTCTACAAAACTACTGTTTACATAAATTTCTTCGATTATCTTTCGCTAAAAAGTTTATGCAACATTGTTTTTTTCCCGAAACCCATTTCACAAACATTTACAAACCGAACACCAATAAATTAGCAAATTATGATAGTACAAAAAGAAAACTGCCAGTCAATTTAACAAAATAAATATACGTGGTATGATCAAATAATATCCGGATTGCTAATGTCTCTCCATTTTTGGTAGGTGAAGGGGAAAAATAGTGATAAGGTACTGTAACATATTTATTTATCAGTTTATAACCGTTTTGCTACAAATGAGAAAGTTTAAGAAAGATAGTGGCTTTGTGCAATTCAAGTTTTTTCACCCCAGCAATTTTTAAGATTGAAGAACAGCGCATTTGAGTGAAATTTTGTTTTACATAGGGCGACAGAAACATATGAAACATTGACAGAAGACCAGAAACAGTCTCAACTTTTTCCTTCTGGTTAAGCGGCAGTATTTTGCAAAAAAAGAAGTCACCTTTATTCCTCAACCTTCGTTTTGATCTTCTTGGTCCCTTGTGATTTCTTTATGTTTACAAATCTGAAGAGCTCGTTAAACTAATGTCGTTTTCAAACGAGGAGATTTAAAACAAGTCGCAGGGTGACCTAAGCGTGTCTACAAAAAGTGCTTCCAGAAGTTAAAAAAGCTCTGGCAGTAGTGTATAGCTGCTACAGAGGACTATCTTGACTTATATTTGTGTTGTCTGTGCTGCGTATATACCCGGTGAAATGTGATTTTAAGAAATATCATTATTAATTTAATCAGCGACCCGAACCGAACCGGAACTGGAACAAAAACCAGAACAAACCGGTGTTTTATTCGTAAACTGTGAACCGGAACCGAACCTTTCATTTAAAAAATCACAAAATCCCAAAATCGAACCGAACTAACTAGTGTGAACCGGTTTAATCCGCTTCAACCGGTTCACAGAACGGTTCAACCGGTTCACACAACGGTTCGGTCCAAATGTTTTTTAATGACATTGTAGTTTTTTCATTTTACCAAAAATGGAAAAATTTCACAGTTCAATTTATATTTTGCATTGAACCGGAACCGAAACTGAATCGTTGCCGCAGAACCGGTTACCGAATCATTATAATATAAAAACCGGTGGTTCGGAACGTACACCGACATGAAAATTTATCGAACGGTAACCGGAAGTGATCCGTTATTCTTTGCGATTTCGGTCCCTGAATTTAATACGTTCAGGGGCGACGCTACTCGCGAGCACTAAGGTAACTTGGGCACCGCCTGAGGGCAGCACTTCGTAATGGCAGTAAAACAATTAAAAATTAAAATTGAAATCGTTGTGCGACAATTTTTTAACTAAAATTTTTAAATAAAAAAAAGTATATGAAAATGTTTTGTTCGTTAGTTAATTTTGATGACAAAACCGGAAAGGGGCGGCATTGAAAAATTTAACTGAGGGCTGCACATACCCTCGCGACGGCCCTGATTACGTTATTTATTATTTTAATCACTATTTATGTACAATGGAATATTATTTTGTTTTCTTTAATAACCGATTATTATTATTATTATTATTAATGAACATTGAAAATTTAATTTATATAAAATTAAGATGGAACATTTTCATCCTATAACTGGATCTCAAAAAAAAAAGGAAAAGAAAAAAGATGTAGCCAAAGCCGAAGAACTCTAGAGACTTGGGTTATTATTATTATTATATTATTTTAAACATTTTGCTCTGAATTTTTTTTCGTATTTTTAAAACATACCTAATTATATTGTCTATAGGTATATCAAAATGCCAGTCTTAAATTTATGCCTTTCATAAAGGAAAGGACGGCCCGTTGTCTATTGCTTCCACGGGGCCCGAATTTTCTGTGAACGGCCCTGTTCGCGCCGGTTCTTGGTAAGTAGTAACGTTAGTTTCAAATAAAGGCTTACGGCCAAATTCACAAATATAACCGACTGTGCACCGATTGCGTCAACAGCTTATATTTGTTTAAATTGCAAAATATATAATTTTTCAAGATTCAACCATAGACAGTTGTGATATTTTAAGTCGGCTCTAAATTATTTTTTTTGTTCATTTCGACTCGATCACAGCACAGTAGGGGAACGGACGTATATGTGTGTGAACTAAAAACGGCAACATTTGGCAGCACGGAACAAAAGTTAAAATACAGTCCTTAATGTGTGAATGTTGACAACATAACACATAACACGTTATCAGTGCCGGATTAAGCCAGCGCGGGGCCTGTAGCAAATGTTACCAAGAGGTCCTAGGTTTTGTATGATCATCAAATAAAACACAACTTTTACAAACAAACTTTTCTCGATTTAATGTGAGCAGTATCTCATGCATCTGTGCTCCAATGAGAAAAATTAAAATTAAAAATTTATCGAAAATTTATCTTTTGCTGAAAAATGCTAGATTAAAAAAAAATTATATTTAAACCGAAATTTTACAAGCTAAACATTTTCTCCTCTAAGCGCGGGGCCCGTAGCATTTGCTACTTCTGCCATATGGCTAATCCGGAACTGCACGTTATGAAAACTGTTCGTGAACAGTTCTAAATGTGTGAATGTTAACGAATGTGACACGGCAGTATTACGTATTTGACAAAATTCTTCCGAAATAAAAAACAAAATGCATCGTTTTAGTGTACTCAAATAGATCCTTATCGAGTGTTACCTAACGTTAAGTTATCACGTGATTAAAAACTAATTCTTTTCAGCGATGATCTATTAAAGCTCGCTATTTTGGTCATGTCGGCTCCACTAAAAGCTCCGGTTGCCTCGGATAAGGGGACAACCAAAATTTATGGGTTTTAAAATTAGCTGAAACTATACTGAGATATACCAGCTTTTATGTTGATTAAAGTTTAACAGCTGTAATTTTGGATATAGGGTTAATGCTGCTCGTGTTGTTTATAACGTACCGTAGTATGTGTCAACAAAACTAACTAAAATTAAAAATAAATAAATAGATCGTAAATAGAATATCATTTTGTAAGAGTTGTACATTTACTTCAATTAAAATGTCATCCTAAATAAAATTCTTACGTTACTTGATCTACCGGGTGTTTTAACAAAAACGCATCAGGTTTCTATTGAAACGTACGAAGCAACATATGTATTTTATCTTGAATGGAAATTACTCCAACAAAAAATATTGTTGATATTCGACTTCTGCTTTCGTTTTTAATTTAACCAGATGGGGCAGCAATATAATTCTTTACTAAGCGTTTAATATACAGTGTATATTTCAATATGAAACGGATAGGAATCTGATTTTCGAGAATCCCATCTAGAGATAGAAGAATAGTTTAATTAGCAAATTGTGCCCAGTTTCTAAAAGATTTCAAAAAATTACAATTTGAAATTTTAACAACAACTTTCTTATTATCAACATTAGAAATATTAAATTTAGTACTTGTAGGTTACGCAAAAGCCTTAATCGCATGACGTTGTTTGAACTGACCCAGCTTGCTAAGTTTTTGAGATGCTTTAATTTAATTTCTTATGAACGTCAAATTAAAATTAATATCTACTATCAGTTGACAAATTTTATTATTAATAAAATAACTATTCATTTAGAAAAATCAACAAATATACAGGATTTTCCGAATCGAGTTATCGGGAAAATATTTTAATACTACCAAAATTACATATGAACTTAAATTTATATAAAGAATCTAACAAAGAAAACCGCAATCAAATATAATTAATCTATTCTCGAGTTACAGCCCAAACACAACAGGTCAATGTTGGTATACATGCTCTTGTAACTCATTTGTTTCGCGGTACATTTTTGCGTATATTAAATTAAAAAAACAGTTTTACATCGGATTTTTTGCACGGTCATTTGAAAACATAACTATTTAATGATGTAATTTGCAACTACAATTTTCCTTTAAATAACTTGAAAATTACCTGCGACAAATTAAATATTTTTGTACAGTAACGCTTTACTTTAAAATGTACAGTCAATGATTCTAATATTATAAAAAACCATTTAGTTGTGAGGACATGTTTAGATTTTTTCAATGGGTACAAATTTAAATATTAAATTTATATTTTCGCTGTGAGATTTTTTTAAAGTAAAAAAAAATGATATTGCCACTTTAAGTTATATCGGAAACGAATATAAAAATTAACATTACAGTTATAAAGAACATTTTGCTTTAACAGTTTACATTAACATTTAAAATATGTAAAACTTAAATTTATGGAGATATAGGCTGAGCGGCATTTTTAGGATTCACGGAAGCTAAGCTTACATCGCACGCCGATAAAAAAGGCAAAGCCGTCTTGCAAAAACCTTTTTCTCTAAAAACGAATTTGGTAGCGAGGTCTAACAAGAATATTGTGTGAAATTGAGTTTACCTAAGGGTATATGTTTAAATTTGATAGACGAAGTTAGCTTATAACAACATGCATTCTGCATGGTAATAAGTCCTTTGAATTTCATGACGGTTATAAAAAATAAGGAGACTTTAGTTTACATATATATCAAGAAACTGATTTATGGAGACGTTAAAATAGAAATGAGAAATGCAGACCCTCAGTGATCTCACCAATTCCCAATAGCACCCACCGTCTTTGATAAATTTATGTCTGTCTCGTTGTTTGACGAAAACTGTTTACTTTTCAAAATGCCTTAGAATAAACTAGATTTGCTGGGAAAATATTTGCGGGAAAATATTATTTTTAGAAGTTAAGAAGCGCGTTTTACATAATCAAACCTTAAACTTCCAATTCTAAAGCAAGTATCACTCTCAGACAATTGAAAAAATGGTGCGTTTTCATACAATGTCATGCATTATTAACTTAAATTGCTATAACTGTTTATCAGTATTAAAACTATATCTGAAGAAACTTTTGTAAGCACAACGAATTATTTAAATATTAAAAGTGGAACTAAATTGAACTAAGAACATGAGCGGGGCAAACCTTCGTTATTAACGAAGTGATAAACAACAACGACATGTTTAAATTTCAAAATTCACAGTTAATTATCTCGATCTACAAAAATAATCTACAGACAATTTTTGGGAAAAAATCTTTGATCTAGTGCGATTAGTTTAGTGCAGGGATGGGGGGGAACCTTTTTACTATGGATGGCCCAATTCGGAATTTGTAACCAGGCCGCTTATTATTATCTCCCCCCCCCCCAATTTTACATAAATACAAAAACTAAACATTGTGCACAGAATGTTATTTTCCCAAATTGTCTCTTAAATATAAACTTATTTTATTTACCGAACATATTACTCGTATATAAATTACTTACATATCAAGTTTGTATGTTTTAAAACACAAAGTGATGTGGTCTACAGGGTTTTAATTTGTATCTACAATTAAATGGTCGAAAAAAAAAACTGAAAAAAACACGAGAAAACGAATTATAAGGAAAGTGTAAAAAAATCGAGAAAACGAATTATAAAAAATATGAAATCCGTAAAAACGCCGCCCGATATCATTGGAAGCCAACAATATGAAAATTAACGTAGAAAAACAAAAGTAATGGTCACGGGCAAAGGCAGTTCGCAAGTAAGCATCACGCTGAACGGGAAGAAATTGGAACAAGCCGAGACGTTTAAATATTTAGGGGTAAACATCAATAACAAAGGGCACCACGACACAGAATTAAACGCAAGACTGGAAAACACATCTAAACTATACCACAGCCTAAGAAAGTCTTTCATAGGGAAAAGGGAGATTGCAGTGGAGACTAAAATAACAGTATACAAAACTGTATTTGTACCGACACTCACTTTCGTATGTGAAACCTGGGTTCTAACACCGACCATGAAGAGTAAAATACAGGCCATGGAGATGAAATATCTGCGCAAAGTAGCTGGCGTCACCAGAATGGACAGAATAAGGAACACGGAGATAAGAAAACGACTGAAGGTCGAAGCTATACTAAAAACAATCGAAGACCGACAGCTCACATGGTTTGGACATCTAACCAGGCTAGGAAACGAAAGACCCGCCAGACAAACATGGGAAGCAAGAAGACACGAGAAGAGACCCAGAGGAAGACCTAGGAATACGTGGGACGATAGTGTGACAAAAATACTAACAGAAAGAGGGATGAACATGTCACAGGCAAGGAATATGGCAAGAAATAAAAAAGAGTGGAGAAAATTTATCCACAGCAGCAAAGAACGTTAATTTCCGATTTCACACCCTACACCTTCGGGTAAAAGGGTTAGATTATATATATATACGGGTGCCCATTTTTCTAACCTGTTGTATGGGTAACTCCGTTAATATTGGAGATACAGAAACGTTTAAATTACCAAATTTGTGCAGAATTTAAAGGAAAATCTGATGCCATTTTTAAATTTGACCTACGTCATCAACTTTTTGAAATATTTTGAAAAAACTGAAAAAGGTCGATTTTTTCAAACTTGAATAATTCCGTAACCATATGGGTTAGAACAAAAATAAACATTGGCTTTTGTAGATATTTTTACGTAGATTTTGAAAATGTTAACGAAATTTTCATAGCTCTCTCGATTTCCGAGTTATAGCACAAACTTGCTTTTTTTTTAATGGAAGTCATAGTTGGCTGTGGTCTTATTAAAAAGGTTATTTTTTTCTCGTTTCAATGATATAAGGTTTGTTATGCTTTATTTACTGTTGTAGTTTTTCTTTAAATAAGCAAAAATCATTTTCCATGTTCACAGCCTACTAATAGATGGGAGTTATCCCGTGTTGATGTTCTTTTTTTTTCGATGTGACATTTAAGAGTTGTCTCTTATTGTTAGTGTAGCAGTTATTAGCCAGTTACAAATTTTAAAAACAAAACCTCAGAGTTTGTCAAATAAAATTTATTGTTTATTATACGTATGTCTCTGTCTCATGTTGATCAAAATTTTTGTTTATTATAAATTTCAAAAACAAAGTTTTCTAATAAAGAAATATTATCAGGCTTTTTGGTATACCCGTATTTTTTTAAATTGGTTTCTAATAACGAAAATAATTTCTTTCTTGGTTGGCTCCTTTCCATAAATCTTTGCAAATACATTTCACTTGAATTTCTACTATTTCTATTACAAGCGTAGTAATAGAAAAGCATGTGGTTTTTTTCTTCATTAGAACACATTGTTTTTGAAATTTACAATAAACTCAATCAAATATTTTGACCAACACGAGAGAGAGATTTATACGTAAAACAAAATATAAATTATATTTGACAAACTCTGAGGTTTTGTTTTTAAAATTTGTAACTGGCTAATAACTGCTACACTAACAATAAAAGACAACTCTTAAATGTCACATCGAAAAAAAAGAACATCAACACGGGATAACTCCCATCTATTAGTAGGCTATGAACATGTAAAATGATTTTTGCTTATTTAAAGAAAAACTACAACAGTAAAGCATAACAAACCTTATATCATTGAAACGAAAAAAAAATAACCTTTTTAATAAGACCACAGCCAACTATGACTTCCATTTAAAAAAATGCAAGTTTGTGCTATAACTCGGAAATCGAGAGTGCTATGAAAATTTTGTTAACATATTTAAAATCTACTTAAAAA
The DNA here is from genome assembly GCA_947652605.1 of Elmis aenea. Taxonomy (NCBI): domain Eukaryota; kingdom Metazoa; phylum Arthropoda; class Insecta; order Coleoptera; family Elmidae; genus Elmis; species Elmis aenea. The sequence goes on from OX393576.1 coordinate 28,610,531, forward strand.
CATCTGTAACAGCCAATGTTTATTTTTGTTCTAACCCATATGGTTACGGAATTATTCAAGTTTGAAAAAATCGACATTTTTCAGTCTTTTCAAAATATTTCAAAAAGTTGATGACATAGGTCAAATTTGAAAATGGCATCAGATTTCCCTTTAAATTCTGCACAAATTTGCTAATTTAAACGTTTCTGTATCTCTAATATTAACGGAGTTACCCATACAACAGGTTAGAAAAATGGGCACCCTGTATATATAAAAACGCCGCCCGAAAAACTTCAAAAGGCCGCAGGTTCCTCACCTCTGGTTTAGTGTTTAGAGCAGAATAGCTTTTGAGCGGCACGTGTTAGCCGTCTGCCGATAGAAGTGAGATTTTTCGGACGAGATAAATCTGCACACACACCTTTTTCCGTAGGGAATGTAAAATTTAGGGCGCCATGTGGTGTATGATGTCAATGACTGGTGAAGAAACCTATCCTGATGAATTAATAAAAATTAGGATCAGTTGAATTCGTGTTGGCGAGGAGCACCAAAATCTTTTTTTACCAATATTTAGGTGAAAGCTTGCACTCTAGGATCGATGATTAGTCCATACGATACGTAAAAACAAACAAATTGACAACAAAAGTTAAAAAATAAATTAAGTCATCCAGGTTAGTACAATAATTCGCGCAGCTTTCTCTGTAATATAAAAAATATTAGGCTTTACTAACCTGTACAATTGATTTAGTTTGCTTAGATATGTCGTCAGTAGACCCCTGAGTGGATCTCGGACCTCTGATACACCCAGGAAACATCACGAACACAATAAATTAACTTTACACTACTGTCCGAATCGTTTGATATGAGATAAATTGACATTAATACTATATTTAGAGTTAAAGAGCAAAATTTGACACTTCTTTGTTATGGAAGACACACAGTTAAAATTAAAATCACTAAAAAGAATTGAAAAGATTTAACGATAATACAAGTAAATCAACGTGGCAATTTGCAGCAATGAGCAGAATTTAAAATAATAACAGGAAATTAGCTTCAAATCTACATTGCCCACTTCTTAGTAACATAAAACGTGCACCTACAACTTAAAACAATACGCCTCTGCATCATCTGTTCCGCGAAAAATATTACTCTTTTAATTTTATTTTTAACACCAACTGCTAATGCAAACATTTGAACTCACTTCGCTTGCTAACAGATGCATAAAATAAGAACAAGGCGTCTCTTTAAATGTATCTTTTTCTAACGTACGTCGGGAGCAGTTTCAAAGTAGACGGTGTTGCAAGAATTCGTGGTCGCTTACATAAACTGAATGAGTTTAAGTGGTTGTAGAGTTTTTTCAGCTGCTTTTATTAGTTTTTTACGCTTTTTACTGCTTCGAAAAGTTAGGCGAGCGACTAATTACTTACACAAGGAATGGACTAACTATAACAAATTTAATACACAAGACGGTGTTTACTTAATAAATTTCAATTTAAACTTCAGCAAAACTTGGGAAATTAAAATCTATCACCCATACATTATGAAACAAAATAACATTGAGTTTTGTTTTAACTTATACTTTAAACTGTACTCGGCAATATAACAAATTTTGGTGCCATTTCCTGTACAGTAAAATTATTTTAGTTGGTAAGGTCACCAATATGCAAAAAAAAATAACTTGTGTTTTTCGTGTCAAATTGAAATTATTGATTAAGGCTTCTGACGCAAAAACATTAAGCAGCATCTGTAGCACTGTAAAGTTAAAGAAAAGGGCACTACATTATGTTTAAGAAGGGGGCATAATCACAGTTTGTTGTAGATTTTTGAGTAAGTGAAACTTTTTTTTAGATAGAAAATACTCTACTCCAGTGATTCTTAACCTTTTAGTAGTCGCGACCCCCTAAATATCCTAAAATATTTTCTCGGTCCCCTAGTTTATAGTAACAAAAATATTACGATTTATTCAAAAAGATATCTTTCCGATGGTTCGAGTAAAATAAGGAGAAAAAATAGTTTTTTTAAGTTTTCAGTATTTTAAAAAGTAAAAACGTTTTATACATTTTTCGCGGCCCCCTTTAAAATCTTTCACGGCCCCCCGATTAAGAATCGCTGCTCTACTCAATATGCTGCACGGTAATATAGAATTAATTATTTAAATTTAATACTTGTGAGTATTAAACTGAAAATGGACCTTCTATGGAATTGCTTCTGTGAAAGGGTATTAAAGGCGTTTCAATTTAATTTATTATTATTTAATACTCACAAATTAATGATTGTGCGTCGTAAAATAATAAAACATAATTAGACAAATTATAAACTGTCAATTACCACTGCTATCGGGTTTCATCTGGTCAAATACAAAGATTTTGTGAAAAATAATAAATAATTTTTAAACTCATTCTTCTCATCAATTTCCTATGTATTTTTTTAAATTGCATAATACGATTAAGAATTACGTTCTCTACCAAAAAAAGTATACTACGTAATTTAAAAAAAAAAGTTGAATTTCGCCAGTCTGATATATTTTATCGTAGAAAAAACATTTTAACGTCATTTGATAGAAAATTTGTTGCGATTTAAAAAGATTTAAGGTTTAGAGGGGGTTTTCTCTTAAAATAACAAAGTTATAGGGGTGCGACAGTCAAATTGAATCACTCGGTATAGACACCGTATGTAAAATATTGGCTACAACTTTAAAAGGTTAAAAAAAAAAACTTGTAATTAAGTTTTTAAGTTGTTATTTTTTGTTAAAAAATTTACCAATGCTCATGCAGAGTTTTGTTTAGCACGTGCAATTTTGTAATTTAAAAATAATGTTAATCAACTTTTTCACCGAGCATAACGTTTGTATTTCGCACGTTCGTGTAATGCGATTTAAATTATTAATGACAGTTTACTTTATGCTGGGAATCTCCTTTACAAAGCGTTAGCAAAAAGAGGTTTTGTAGTCTCTTATTAATAGCATTTCAGGGTTGAAAATGAACGTGACATTTCATTCATCACCTAAGTTGAGTACTCAGACAACCTAAGCTCCCTCTTTCATAAGTGCATTAATAAGTTACGTTAAAATAAGCAGCATAATATGTTTAGTAATTTGTATCACGTTAAGGTATATTTACGTCGTAATGCACTTAAATACTTAAAAATACCTTTCATTAAACGTGTAAACAAGCCTTATACAAGCAGCTTTTGCAAGCGTCTTGTAGTATACAAAATGCTCCCCACTGAGGAAAAATTAGAGATGATAAATAAGACAAAATGCTTTAATCGGTATCATACAAAAAGTTAAAATTATAACTGAAAGCAGTTATGCAATTTTGAACTCGATATTAGAAATATACATTAAAATGTAAATATATGTACAATCACAATTGCTTTTTTACAAAATCCATAACTTAAAAACTCGGTGTGTGTTTATTTCTCTAAAATTACCTTAAATATTTTTAAATTTCCAACTCGTTAACGAGTACAGCTTACCGGAAGATAAATTTTGTCTACTTAAACTATTTTTCCATCTCTCATTGCTTTAAAGATCCCAATACTGCGCTGATTTGCTTGGACACTGCATATAAACAGAACACTATCTGCCAATAAGGGAAAAAGAAACGCTCTTTAAAACAAAACTGAAGTAGATAATAAATCATTTGGTAACTGAATAGCAAATATTTAATCGGAATCAACAGCAAGTTTTTATTTTCTGTAGTGGTATTCTATGCCTTTTTAACTTGCTTTAGGTTTAAAATATTTTTAAGTGGTTAAAATTATCTTCAAAGCAAACGATAAATGCTCTTTATCGTATTTTCATAGCCTCCCATGAGACGTTTGGCAATTATGCTTCAAGTTTAGGCGTGAAGGATGGTCAAATAAATCACTACGAAGCCCATCTTTTATATGATTGTAGATAATAACATTGCTTTATAAACTTAATAAATGATGCTAAATTTGACTTCCGTAGAAGCCGTTCTAAACAATTTTATATTTGTTTAAGTACTATCGCAAATTTTGAATTTTGTACGATAGTAAAGAAGATTGACGAAAATAAAACTGCCATCATATTCAAATTTAAACTTGATTTGCTGTTTATGTAAGGATGCTGTGCATACAAAATGTAACCAGTATAATATTCAGATAAGCAGAGTCCTATACAGTGACGTAGTACTGTAGAAAAATGCAAGACTAAAAAGGTGTACTTACTACCGGCTAATATTAATTTGTGAAAGAACTCTGCAATGCCACAACATGTAAATAGTTTTGGTATTTATATATTCGCATATTAAGAATAAGCAAAAAAAAAATCTAAGCAATTGTTAAATCCACTATCAGTTATAGGTAGGTGATGATATTATACTGTTCTAACAATCTAATTCACCGAATAATTTTTAATTTTAAAATGATGTCCATGAGGGCACTTGCTCCCAATCGCCAACCTAGGAAACTTAAAAGGTGTAACTACATTTTCTTGAACGTCATGCAATATTTTTTGGTAACTTTATTTTTGTCGAAATATATAATTTACCTTGACGTTATACTAAATTGGAGGCGAAGACATAATTTTAACTTTACATTTAATTCTTTTAAAAGTTTAATTTCTTTTTTTTTTTAAATAGCTTCAACTTTTTTGTTATTATTTCTTAGAAACTCATCCATAATCCCCGAACGTTTAATACTACATAACTAAGGAGACCTTGAGTCAAGGCCAACTAAGTACCTACAGTACAATTCTATTTTTTTTTTTTAATATTAGATACTTTAAAAAGTTTTTATCACTGTAATAGAGTTTTTAATTTCTGTTCATGATTTTAATTTAGATTATTTAGTTTAGTATGACAATTATAAAAAACTATAACAACAACGAATAATAAGAATAATAATTTTTTTGTAATGGTAGAATGCGAAAATTATTGTAAACAAATTTACATATCCACCAGCTGTTGGCACTCAGGCTTTTAAAATGTTTGCAGAGAGGCCTGATTTTATATAGTAACGCCACTGACATTTTATGTAAATGTTTACTACGTTAAGTATTTTAAATACTAAATCAAATATGTACAATAAAAAAATCTGCGACACAATAACCATTGTTTCATAGCAGAAGACTATTGTTTTTTTTTTAGGACGTACATTAGTGCAAGCAAACAACTTTTTTTTAGCAACTATTAGCTTTGTTCTGCTCATTAGCATATTAATTGCCAATTAATGAAAATAATATTGTGAAGATGAATAAATTGGCTTTAAATCAACGCTGAACCCTTGTAAGTTCGCTAAAATCATTCACAATTTAAATACTTGAAAGTGAGCTAACAATGCAGCTACCTCAAAAACAACAATAAAAATAATACCCCGCACACGTGAATATTAATTAAATAAACCACTACTAACAATTATCACACTGTTGCACCACTATATTTCATTATTTATACAAACTGCATCACGATATGTCATTAATAATTGCACAAAAGTTACAAATTGAGCGTATAATTTCTGTTAATTGCACATTGCTTCGCGTTTGCGGTAGTATTTCCGGTAACTGTAAAACAGTACGCGACGGAAGGACAGGTAAAAGCATCGCGAGCTTTCGTACGCTACCCCAGCATTTTGACTGCCCGCCTGAGGCTGCGGCGCCAAACGAAGCTACGCACGCACGCGCGTGTATTGCACCCAAACAGTGACACGCGTCCACGATTAGTAACATTCCAACTACTAACTAATATGAATAACATTCATTAAAGTAAAATAGTTTGAACTTTAGATTAGATTATAACCGGCTGGGTTACAAAGCAAAACTATCAACGATTGCTTATTAAATACTCGGGGTAAAGTATTGTTTTGTTCGATGCGTTTGTTTGAAAAAATATAGGCTTACACTGTAATTAATCTTATACTGACTTAACCACGATTTCACAAAAAAAATCAAGAGCCTCTGAGCATACATTGAACAAGCACAAAGAACTACAACTTTTTTGAATTAATAACATAAAGAAGGGCGAAAATATACAACAGTAGCATATGCTTTACTCTCAAACTTTCAAAAATAATTATACAGCAAACCGACGTAGTACTGTGTACTGATATTCACAAAATCAATGCACTTACAATCTGGAGCAAAGTTGACATAATCCTAATGTATGTATTGTTTAAAAACTAAGTAGATTCAGAGGCCTAAATTTCTTCTCAAAAATTCTTTACAAAATTTAACGGAACAAATGGTGCCCCAAGTCTAACGAGCTTTTTATTTAGGACACTTAGAAACTATTATTTGAGTAAACAGTTATAGAAATCATTTTGCGTTTGCCATTACTTAGGTTAATTGAACAAAAATTAACTACAAGATAGACACCTCCACATTTTCATCACGTTGATAAAATCTACGTTAATAACAATTCTTCCTATTCAAAAATAGATTTTAAAATATATCTTATCCACTACTTTCCATATAAATCATTTGTGATTCATTTTTCAAAAATAAGATACATTTTGCATTATGCAAATCTGTTGCAAGATCTGACTCCTTAAAAAGTTCGGATTTCTAAAACTATTAATAAAATCACCATCAATTTGAAATCTTCATCCATTTTACGAAAATATCAGTATTCAGGTACGAGTAATTGTACGTTTTAATTAAGTCAAAAAAGTTATTCACAACAAAATTCGGGTATAATATAATCACTAAATGCAAAATCACTTTTAGTCGGATTGTGAAGCTTTAGTCATTTGTTTGCTTTTTCCTATGCAAAAGGAGTAAACAAGTATTTTGAATAAACAAAAAAAATCCAATGAGAGGCCAAGAGAAAACAACGACGGATTACATTTTGGTTTTAAAAATCCTCTGTCATCAAATACAAAAATCGACATTACTTTTTTGATCAGTTCTTTCAGGCGAAGCTTAAACTTTAGAAGAACAAATGTTGTCTTCTTATAATTTAAGAAAATACATGTATACAAGTACAGGGTGTTGAATGAGACTATCGTACATAGGACTTTACCATGCAAAATTAAATAGTTGCAAATATTGGCTCCCCTGATTATTTTACGATATAGTAGTGACCTACACATTTATAAAAATAAAAAAAGTTCTCGCATGTGACATTTTACGCTGCACGCGCTTTTCAAAATTTGCGAGGTCGTGCTTTAAACTTGTTTGACCAATCGAAGAGAATAATTTAAGATACTATTATAAATAAGGAGGTTATTATGTTTTTCCCATAACAAAAATTTAAAAACGGATATTTTTTAAATTCCAAATAAATACGGTTTTCTTTCAACACTGCACGACTTCGAGCATCTAAAATTCTGATTCGGAGGATGATTCCACTGTACGAACCCTCAGCATATTGTTAAGTTGCATACAATCCATATAAAACTAAACGAAACAAGACTACCGCAATTTTTTTTTTTAATTTTCTCAAAGAAAACGGAAATGTTTACTAAATTAAAAATGCAAGTAAAAAATCTTACGTATTTTTTGATTCTGAACAACTTTTATACTTACACTTTTGTCGTAAAATAATCAGGGGAGCCAATATTTGCATTTATTTAATTTTGCATGGTAGTCCTATGCCTATGTACGATAGTCTCAGTCAACACCCTGTTTATGCAAACAACAATAAAATAAACATACGATATATTTTTTATTGACTAACAGGTAACCTTCCCTTTCGCAGTCATTTTTTGGATGACGTTAGCACGAACAATTCTTACGGTTTTTTAAGTATTTGTTTAAGCCTTGAAATAACTATATAAACTATTTTGAAACGCGTTTAAAAAAAAACTTTGGTAAATAGGTAAATATCATTAACGTACTTGCTATCATTACTTTTGTTGTTATCACACCGCATAATTATCAACAGGAAGTCCATGTTCTGCTTCAGCGAACTAAATGAATATCCTTTTTTTACTCTATTATATAAACGAAAACAAACATGAACCTTTCCGTGAATTAAGTTACACGGAATTTATCCGTGAATAAGAAAAATATACAAAATCCAAAACGCCACCCAAAACTATCTTCCATACTGCACGTCTCTACACATGGGGATCTAAAGTTAGAACAAGGTACTACGCCCCGGGTGGAACAAATCAAACACACAACGAAAACAAACACAAGAAGCTAAATAAGAATCCCACAAATGCACACTGGGCCGCTTTTATCTAAGCACGTGCGAAACCTGACGAGTTATATTTAAATATCTTGATGCAAACTTACCGAAGAACCTGTGCATGAAAATTTCAGACAGGAAGCAAACGGAAATTTTTTAACATATTTCCATATTTCGTAAACTTTCCAACGGCAATCACAAGTTACGTGAATCGATTTTATATTTTTACTACAAGTCACACGTAAACCGATTCCACATGTATGTGTGCGTTGTTAATATTCGAAACGCATACATTTTCAATTAACTAACAGACGAGCAGGCCGCGGATTCAGGTAATTTCGCTACAAGGGATGACACAGGCCTGGCATACGACTCTTTGTGTAGTAATTTGAAGTTTAATCAAAATTAAATCCATTTATGTACATCACGAGATTTTTTTTTAACAAAAAACATCAAGCAAATAATAACCGATGGTTTTCTATTTTCGAAGCTATCAAGTCATGTAAGGTGGTATGTAGCTTTCGTCACGATAAGCGCCGATTTTTATTTCAAGCACACTTTAGTAATTACCTACCTATAAAGCAACGTTAAAAATAAACCCTAACTGGTACATTAGACATCATTAAGCTCCAAAAAGGATATAACAAAATTCCTAGAATAAATGCGTCGAGAGAAAAATACTTCCGATCACTTCGAGAACCAATAAATGCTAATTAGATTTTTTAAAGTTATTGTCGCAAATTAATTATTTAACATCTTCGCAATGCCAATGATGCTTACATCAACGATTTTTAACATTTGGAATAAGCATTTTTAAACAATTATTTACTCGATATTCTAAATTTTTAACAGAAATTAGTACATTTATTTTTTTAGCCCATTTATTATGTAATTTTAAATGTGAAAATTGTATTTCTTTTAAATATTTAATTATTTTAAAATCTCTTATCTTACAAAATATAATTTCAATTCGATTTAAGTTTATTACTATCCATATTTTTAAATTCAAAAAACACAAATCAGTCAAACATTAACATTGGAACACATAAATTTCGTTTAACGAATTCATTACCATCAATAACAAATAAAAATAAAACGGAAACTAACTGTGAATAATTTATTGCAATAGAAATGCCATAACCTTATGTTTTTGCTGGTTTCTTGCACAATTTGGGCAAGTTGTCGTCTTACTAGGGGAGACCACCCTACAATTGCGATTCAAGTGTCATTGGTTATGAAGTCAATTTACAAGTAATTATAGTTGGTAGGCGAGAAAATTGTTCTTTCATGCAGGAAAATATGAAGGGAAGGAGGCTTTATAAGTTTTGAAAACCACGGAACGTTTACATTTGTCTAAAATTACTATTTATTGCTGTATCGCACATAAATTAAGCAAGGTTTTACAACTATCAAGTAATAAAATATCTTTATTGTGCTTTTAAGTGTAAAACAAGCTATTTTTCAATCTGCCCATGATACGGCTTTAAAAATCATTTCCGAACTTTCCACTTTTTTGCACTCGTTAGAAGCTTTGAACAATCTCAGGCTTAAAAATCAATTAAAAAGTCATAAATCATCGGAAACTCGGTGCAAAGTGGGTACTTAATATTCCCTACTTTGAACTTCTTAAGTGACGTACGGTGAAGAGATGTGAAATTGAGGTTGGCAGCGATTTAAAAATACGCTATCGAAATGTAATTCTAAGATGCGTTAAGAGCACGTAGTGTGATCAACGCAGGACGCAGGATCGGGTGCTGGGTAGTATGATTCATTTTCATCTCCCCGTGGAAATTATTAAAAGGGCGTTATTTACGTGGCAACGACTATTCATCAAGTATCTTTAGAATAATGTTTGCTCTAACAGTTTGCAACTGAAATGTTGTTTTTTTTTGTTTTTTAGCTTTATGTTCAGAAGCCGAATAATTGCGTGTAATTTTTTAATGTTTTTGCATTTTTACCTTAGTAAAAAAATATTGTATGATGGTCAGAAACACTTTCGAGTTCAAGATTTACAAAGAGATCTCTATGTTTTGAGAAGTTTGACATTAAAATTTATTTTTTTTGCAATGACTTACCGACAAAACGATAATCTCTATACCCCAATCTATTTTAATAATTAAATGTCCAAATATAATAACTCAATGTTAAAATGTTTACCTTTAATGCAAATTTATTGGAAAACGGTTCTATATTATTTCCTAATATAATCCTTTCCATGGAATTACAAATTTCTTTATTTTAAAATCTTTTAATAATTTGGACTTCATTTTTATTGAAAAAAACAGCTGCAACGCTTTTTTTAAAGCTTTTGTATACTAAATACTACTTAATACACTTATATAATATTATACTTAATAATAATTTTACATTAAAAAGTTTTGTAAGCTAATATTTTTAATTTTATTTAAATTATTATGGAAGGCTGCTCCGATTGGTTGCTAAATTAATGGTGTGGATGCTAGGTTAATAGTGTGGTTACTACGATAATTGTGATATACAGGGTTGCGCAAAAGTATGGAAACATACAAATATCTAGAATACTATTGCAGATATAACAATAAAATTTTGTATCTGAGTGTTATGGTATTTTTCGGATTCGATGAAAATATCAAGGTTGCAATGCGACTTCCGTTCCAACAGGAAACTTGGAAATTTAAAATAGAGCATGTATATTCTTACATTTTTGGATTCCTCTTAAAATTTACGTTAAAAAATGTAAAAGGTTATATGAGTCTAATCTAAAGTTAAACGTTTTCGTAAAATTTACATTTTTATGAAAATTTTGAGCGATACAGCACTTTTAATTTTTTTTACATTTAAGTAACCTATTTAAAAAAGCAGTAGAATTTCGTTTAAAAATTAGATTGACAAATGATTAAATAACACTTTGCGCTAGATATATTTTTAAAAAACTATACAGGGTGTTTTTCAAACTTGTGAAACTTTAAACATCGATAACTCCATTTTCTTAAATACAACACGTTACTTGTTTTTACATAGTCTTGTAGAAAATTTGATTGTCTTTTAACAACTTTAACTATGTTTCAAACCTAAAACTAAAATATTTCGAGTTATAGCGATTTTATTGTAAATTATTAGGGCAACGTAATATTTTCGAGTAGGCTATGAAGGTAGACACCGAATATTTTGAAACATTTGAAAGATAAAAACAAGAAAGTTATAATATCGTCTTTTCCTCACTTATTTTCGACATTTCTAATAACATAGATGTAATTTTGCCATTTTTTCGTTTAAATCGCGGTTTCTTAAAATAATGCATTTGTTCATCAACACAATACAGTGTGAAATCTAAAATAAAAACCGACTTCCTTTGTTTTATTTCGACCCTTGTTGATCTAATCCTGTCATTCTTTAAACGCTGACATTAAAACATTTACTACAATTAATATAATCATATTATTATTAAGGTGCCGCTAAACATCCAAGAGCTGCATGGCAGAATAAAAACAGCATTTGGAGATGTTACTTGGGAGCTTTTGTCACCATGTAGCGGAGAAATGTTATCTAAATGTCACCTTTGCGTTGAAAATAGTGGTTTGTACTTTAAATACCATCGATGAAACATGTCTTAAATTTAAAAATTATCTAATCTATTTAAGTTGGACGTTTTGTCACTATAAAATCATACAAATAACTGTGTTAACTAGAAATAATGTGAATCAACTTATGTAAATATTTAAAAACCTTTTTTGCTAATGTCTTAATAAGAGGTATAAGTACTAACTAACAATTAATATGATTAATTTAATTTCGCATTATATTTGTTTTAATGTCACCGTCTAAAACTAAAGAAAGTCAAGGTTGGCTAGCAAGGGTAGAAATAAAACAATTGAAATCGGTTATTGCTTTTCCATGGGAATGTTGATATTTTTCTGAATTACGACAATTTTAATTATTTCGCCTATTTTTGTAAATACAAACATAAAATATTATGTAATTGTAAAGAGACGACAATAATCTCTATATCTAAGCTATCACCTACTAAGACTGCCATTTAAAAAAAAAGTAATTTTATTAGATATCTCGCACGGTAATTTATATATAAAAATTTGACTATTACAATTTTATAGCAAACAAAATCTAGCAAAAGTTTTTTGTTTTGCATTTTTGTGTATTAAAAACGATAGCCGAGATATTTGAGTTTAAAAATTTTGGCATGTCTTGGAATTTTTTAACTAAACAATATCTTGTTTGAAATTCGCTCCTAAATAGCTAACTTTTGTCCCATTTAACCAACCTTGTATTTTTATTATTTAGGTAGATAACAATAGTGTTTTTCTACCTTACTCGTAGAATATCAAATGTTGCTTTAGTTTTACAGAAGGAGCAAGGTTTTTTGTGCACAAAATAATTATAGCTTCTAATTTACGACCTTAAGTTCAAAAGTGAACTTGTGGCGTAATAATAAATGGTTGCAATTTTTACTTGTTTTAACTAACTTCACTTTTTCGGCTACAACTGACGAGAATAGTAATATAAGTTAGGAGTTTAAACTTTTGCAGATATTCGCAGTGACATTTACAAAATTGTTTGAGCGCTTATATCTCTGTAATAGAAATAAGCGAAAAATGTGAGTTATTTTTAAATGACTGATCCACGTCATGTCTTGAAAATAAATTTAACATCAACGCAATTTTAATTACTTTAAATTTAAAATTTTTGCTGAAAGACAGCTTTCATAATGATATGCTCAACTGTGGGTAAAATTTAACAATTTTTCATTAAAAATTAAATATAAAAATAATGCAAACCTTACAAGCATCTTATTTAAATCTATCCATCTAAGTTTTCGCTACATCGTACACTCTAAATTTCTAAATCAAGACGAATTTTATAAGCAAATATATTGAGATACGTTTTAAAATGAATGTGTCGATCTGAGACGACAAATCCATTTTTCAAAAGTTTTTAGTATGTGTGCATCCTCTTAAGTGAGGATATTTTTAATAGCAGCGTACCAATAGTTATAAGAAAAGTTAAAATTGATGATAATTTGATTTTACTTTCTAGTTTCCAGTGGAAAAAAAGCTTACTATCTCGACAAAATAATGATATCTTTTAGGAAAAAAGCAAATTTATGTAATACAAGATGATTTACCCGGCGTTGCACGGGCGATTACAATTTTAATTACTTTTTTAACTTGAATAAGCCCAATAATTCCAAATCATACACAAATTACATACTCTGATCAATAATCTTTCCATTTTCTTATAATTCATTACAAAATAACTATTTATTGCTTAAAAATTGAATAATAACTCAAATTTATTTTCTTTCGTCTTGTTTCAATTAAAAATGTACTAATAAAAATAATACTTCATGTACATTTATTACTAATTGTATACAAAACAATCTTTTCTTGAGAAATACACCGCGCCGTATCGTGTTTTGACCAGGTATTTACCGACGTAAGATCGAATCCCGTCCAAGTAATTTTTTTTTTTTTTAATTGGTAATATGTGCTTGTACTTAAAGTTTGGCGTTAGATCTGCAAGGTCCTAAATAGTAACTGTGCAAAATTTGGTCCCGATCGGTCAACGGACCTAGGATTCTATAGCGAACAAACAAACAAACAAACAAACACACAAACAAGCTCTTTTATATATATAGATACAATAAATCTTCACTGTTTTTACCTCAGATTAGACAATTTGGTGACAAACATTCGGTTCGAATTAGAGGGTACATTACCGGATTTTTTTTTTTGTACGAAGAAAACGGTTAATTTCAAATTAATTCTCCCGGGAATCTCAGAAATCCTGGTAAATTTAATAAAGTTAAATTAGGGGGGACTCGTAAGAATTTTGAGGAAAAATTAAATATTTTTTCAAAAATTTAATTTAAAAATAAAAAAATAAAGTGATTTATAATCACCAAAAAGTAAAATTAACATAAAAGTATTTCATTTATCATTTGTTTAAAAAAAAGCATTTTAGAGAGGAAATACAGCCACGGAAAAGGTCGCCCAAAGATGTTTTTTTTTTAACAAAAATTTGACGATGCCGAGAAGATCTTTTCGCTTTCAATTGGGGTGGGCAAATATAGTCATCAAAGTATCCAACAACTTTTGCAGATTTCTTTATTTAAAAAAAAAATTACAAACACAAATGCGTTTCATAATTAAATAGGTTTAATTGGAAATTGTTAGTAAAATAATATTATTTTATCTTTTATTGAGGCGGATTACCGTTCATAGTAAAATATGTAAATTAAATATGTAGGGGATTTTGATTTTCGATTTCGTAACGAGCGGCCGTATAGCGAACTATACGTGCAGATATTTTTTTAAAATCTTTTCTCGGGAAATTTTTCGTTTTTTTTTTTGGGAAAACGGGAAACAAAAATTAAACAATCGTCTAGCCAGGGCTGTGGAGTCGGAGTCGGAGTCGGAGTTTAGGAGGAATTTCTGGTCAGTGGAGTCGGTCGGAGTCAGAAAAAATGTACCGACTCCGAGTACAACAAAAAATTGCGAGGTGGTCCTTTGCCGCAAAATTTAAACTCAAATTTTAAATATTTTTTTTTATTTCTATTTTTTTTTCTTATATTACACACCATAAAATGTCTTAGTATTTAATTTTGTCGGAGTCGGAGTCGGAGTCGAACTACTAAAATTATCAGGAGTCGGAGTCGGAGTCGACTTTTTTTACCGACTCCGCAGCCCTGCGTCTAGCCCGAACATTGCAAAATATTATGTTTTAATTACATACAGAGCAATTACAAAAAAAAAACATTTAATGATTTGGAATAGCACATTAATACAAAAAAGTTATAGTTTAAGAGCTAACAATTTAATTAATCGGAATACGGTTACATTTTGGCAGTAGGTATCAATATTTGAATATTGAGTTGTTTGTAATAAGACAAAATAAAAATGTTGTGTTACAATCTTCGTTACCAGGCTTGGAACTGCGTCTTCTTTGATTACGTGACGTTTCGACCATGCTGTCTTGGTCTTTTTCAAACCTTTTACTCGTTTGAAAAAGACCAAGGCAGTATGATCGAAACGTCACGTAATAAAAAAGACGCGGTTCCAAACCCGGAAACAAAGATTGTAACATGGACAACGGCCGCGATAACCCAAAGTATAAAAATGTTGTGGTTTTACCCTCTGTTTATTAAATCTTAAGTAATTGTATACTTATGTTGCGTTGATTTTTGATTTTATAACCAACCTTTTTGAGGCTGGGGGCTATTTTATCTACTGCAAAAGTTTAGCGGGCTACTTAATGGTAGTAATCCCCCCTAACCCATCCTGGCCAAAAAATTAACTCTAAAAGTAGGCGTTTAAACCACGAAACCTTTATTTAATACAGTTGCATTATACTTATAATTCATGTAAAACTTGCTACTGTATATTTTCTGATAGTGTTTTAAAATCTGATTCGTAAAGAGATTTATGTATTACTATTTTCAAATAATTATGAACATTAAGTTTTTTATTGGTAAGACCATTCTTAAATTTTGTTTTGATGATGTTTGGCTGCGAAAATGTCATTTCACAGAAGTATAAAGAAGCAAAAAATAAGTTTATCTTTTTCGCACATTTTATAAGATTCTGATATATGACCGGGTCTATTGCTTGCCAAAAACCATCATTTCCAATAGCTTTAAGTTGGATGTCATTTTCTTAAATCATTATTTCAAATTCTGGTTTGCCGACGAACGTAAACTTTTGCTTACATCAAAATGTCAAAAATAATAATAGTGGTTCGATTTCCTTTAGATCCTGAAAACGTCTATCAAATTAATCTTTAAACAACTGAAGGTCATGATGTGCCTTTTTGGCTGATAATTTTTGTCATTGTCTTCTGTCATCTTTTTTATTGATGGGAAATGTTTATTACTTGAAGGTTTTTTAAAAGAGTAATCTACAGGGTGAGTCATTAGTGGCGGATCGGTCGATTGTGGCTAAACGGTTTGAGATAAAAAGTTGATTCAAACGGCAGTCCATACAGTTTTTTCTTCCGAACACGATAAAAATATTTTTAAATATACAGGGTGAGTCACCTCTCTGGAACCAATAGCAACTTTTATATTTCAAATACAACACCCCATTTTTTATTTCATATTCTTGACCGCCTTCATTTTAGCTTTACATCGATATAAAATAGTACAGGTTTTTATGCGGCCTTGTGACTAAAAAAAAATTATTTTCAAAATATTTCAAGGTTTTAAGTCTTTATTAAAAAAATTCTCCTGAAGCCATTTTTCGAAGCACAGAGTTGTAATTTGGTAAGGACATGCATAAAACATTGCTCTATTAGCTCGATACGAAAAAGTTTGAATCACGCATACAGGGTGTTCATAAATAGGTGGCAACTTTTCTGATTTTCAAATGCTCGTAATTCAATTTTTTCAAATGCAAACCCCTGTATTTTTTTATGTCATCGAATTTGTCTTTAAGAGAGCTTCATTTTTTGTTAAGTATGTCCTATACCCAAAACTCGTACTTTTCGAGATATTCGACTTTTTTTTCTCTAATCGTTATTAAAGCAAATAGGATGCCGTGGAAATCGAAAAAGCTGACTGTTCACTTCACTATTTGACATGGTTTATTCACTGTTTCGTGTATTTAATTACTAATAGTAGGTAGATACTTAGTATTGTGGATTCACTTATAATCAATAAATAAATTGGCAATCAAATCAATTTTATTATTGTTATGAACTTTACTAGTGTTTCTAAAACTTAAAGGTAGCGCGAAGAAAAATGGAAAATGAAAGAAAAATTATTTGTTGAAACCACAAAAAAAAATTAAATAAATTTTGTAAATAAAATAATAGAACATAAAAAAATCATTGCTACATGAAATTGAATAAACTAGTTAGCCTATAAGTGCATATTAATCAAAATGTGCGTAAATCCTTGCCGCCAGCAAAGGATTTCTTTCGCCTTCTCTCAAGCAATAAACCATATCAATTTGCTCTTGTAAAGTGAAATTAATTGTGGAAATGCTATAATTCAAGAATTAAATGACAAGTTTCTGATGTTAGTGAAGTGAACAGTCAGCTTTTTCGATTTCCACGGCATCCCACAATCGACCGATCCGCCACTAATGACTCACCCTGTATAAGTGCAACTTCTGCTCGCGGGCGCCTCAAAATAGCCGCGCGGACTACCAGGAGTCCCCGAGCGACCGGTTGGACATCACTGATCTAATCTATTGTTTTTTTGTTTGTTTATGTATTGCTTGACAAATTTCATAGGAGTCACGCTACTTAGTAAATAAAAAATTGCAATTATTTAAATAAAATAATTTTTATTGTATAGATATTATTTGTCTCGTAATTGATTATCAGCCCTAAAACTACTAACACCAAAACTGTCTAATCTAATTGACGTCTTAGAATTTCGGACCGACATCCTAAGGACACTGTTTTAATCTGACGAATCTTCTCTAACCAATCTCGTAAAAATTTTATTACCAAATAGGGGAAACAAGAGAAGCATTAATCTGAACCGACAATATTCAGCACAAAGGTGTGCAATTAACTAAAGAAGATTTATTCGATACCTACTGCTATTTTATGTTATTGCTGAAACTTACGAACTAGAAATAATCTAGCGTTTGTTAGTTTATCTCACTTCTACATTTTCTGTACATGTAACGCCATTAAAACTAACTGTTTTGTAGCTATCTCTATGTCTTTGAATTACATTCATTTCATTATAAAAATTAATTAAAATGCACTAACAAAAACAAACATTTCTTACAGTTTTCCATAAAAACATTTGATACGTTTCTTCGAATTTACACGAAATAATGCATTAAGGTTTTCTCCCTAAACAGACAAACACGCATTTATACGAATCAAAAAACAATTACATTGCGTGTTAAAGGGTTCTACATCATTTGCTTTTATTGCTTATATCAATTTAACATTAAACAAAATACACAACAAAGAATAAACTCAAACATTTGTATTTAATTCATTTAAACTGAATTCTATAAGATACCATTTACTTAAAAAAAAAACTTTAATACGAGCTGTTCGTTTTAATATCTTGATCGTAGCGACATGCAAACGAAAAGACCCTAAAACTAGACAGTATATCGTAATAAAGAATCAAAGTTGTCATGATAGACCGAGGTCAAAGCGGTATAAGACACGGTAAGTTCACGAATGCTCTAATACTGAAAATAACTTTATTTTGATATTCGTGGTGTATTAAACTTAATTAATTAAATTCTAAAAAGTGGGTCGTATGTCCATACCCATTTTAATTATTAAATAGAGTTGACGTTAAAAAAAGCTCTTTCAAATGAATGATAAAAAGTGCGTAATCAAATTCGCAGGAGTTAAGATTGTTAATACTGCTGCCATTAAAGAGTAAGTATTAGCAAAATGAACTTCTGTGATATTTAAATTGCATACTTTACACTTTACAGCAGGGGTAGTCAAATGCCGGTCCGCTGCATGAAATAGGCAAAAATGCATTTTGTTTTGTCTCATTTTATAAAAGCCCTATGGGACGTTCTGGAGACGAAGAGATTTTTAACACCTTACCCGCTTGCATCATCCTAATTAATTTTCATCCGGCCCTTTACAGAAAAAATGGCTCACTCCTGCTATACAGGTTGTCCCAAAAGTTACCATCTATTTAAGTGAATTTAACATTTTTATTCTGGTATTTGCCATTATAATACAAATTCATGCTTTTAAAAAAGTACAATTTTTACACGATTTTCTGTTACTTTTCTTTAATTTCCATTGTACTTGAAGCTTTTTATTGTGCAAATTGCTACATACACCCGTTGTTGCACATTCAGCATCAGTTATGAAAGGCAAATTAAAAAAGCTGACAAAAAATTGTGTCAAAAAAATGATCTGACCACAATGTGAAACGACGATTAGAAGTTATTTTTTACATCTTGGAAAAAAGATTTAATTTTCTTAGATTTTTAATAATTTTTTACAGATTGCTATTACTAGTTTAATAACATTCCGTATACACGCAGACAAAAATTGTCTCGTTTTAGGGGTACGATTTTTTAATTCTAGGATATCATATTTCTCATAAATGACCATATTATGCACATCCTGTACATATGTCACTTCTAGCAATCAAAAGTAGACTTTCGATTTTAAAATATACAGGGTGTTTCTTAAGTATTGCAAAAAAAATCGGGAGGTGATTCATTATCGAAAATTAAGGGGGGTCTTTCATATAAAATTTTTTCCTTAGACGTCTCCTTTCGGAGTTACACCCCCCTAATGGAAAGTGTTAAAATTAGGTTTTTATTTTATTTCTCAAATTTGGATGTATGTAGGAAAATGATATTTGGTAGATGTTTTATACTTATTAAAACGTTTCCCACAGTAATATTTTTTATCACCTCCCATGGGAGGTGATAAAAAATATTAAAGGGGCACCTTCACAGGGGGTAAAAATATTTGAACGCTTGCTTTACTAAGAAACTTTTTTTATTCTTTCGTTTTCCTCGTAAAACCTAGTTTTTAAGAAAAAAATAAAATAAGTAAACATAAACCATCAAATATTCCAATATAAAACGATTCATTTTTGTGGTTGCCATGGTTTGTTAATGTTCAAATTGGGTAGAATTGACGGGTGTAATTAATTTTGACGTTTACGCGGCGACAACGCTAAAACGTCCGTCAATTCTATCGAACATGAACATAAACAAACCATGGCAACTACCAAAACGAATCGTTTTATATTGGAATATTTGATGGTTCATGTTTACTTATTTTATTTTTTACTTAAAAACTGTAGGTTTTACGAGGAAAACGAAGGAATAAAGAAAGTTTTTAAATAAAGCAAGCGTTCAAACATTATTTTTATTGCAAAATTTCAACCCACCAAAAAGTTCTTATAGAAAAACCAACAGGGGTCGCACTTTTCAGCCCCCTGTGAAGGTGGGAGACGATTAAAAATATTACTGTGGGAAACCGTTTAAGTATAAAACATCTACCAAATATCATTCTCCTACATATATCCAAATTTGTGAAATAAAATAAAAACCTAATTTTATCGCTCCCCATTAGGGAGGTGTAACTCCGAAAGGAGACGCCTAAGGAAAAAAGTTTATATGAAAGACTCCCCTTAATTTTCGATGAGGAATCACCTCCCGAACTTTTTTGCTATACTTAAGATACACCCTGTATTCCAATTATTTCTTAAACTCTTGTTACTACGCTGTGTCACATACAGTCATTTGTTTTTAAAATAACGTCATAATTACGAAATAAAAAACCCAAATAAAAATAAGATTAAATAAATTAATTATTTCAAAGTACTGCACTTCCTCAAACGTAGATTTATTTAAACTTTTGTATTTTGGGGTTTACTAGAGACAAATAAAAAAATGGCTTTTCATTTAAAAAAAAAAAAAAAAAGATTTCTATCCTCTTATTTACTGAATTGTAAATCAGAACGACAGTTTCAGCAAGAAAAACTTTTAAAGATATGATAAAACAAATAACAAAAATATATCATGTCCAACGCCTACTCATTGAATTATTTCAAAACACAAGCATGCTTAAGCCAGCTTAGGTTTTTCCCTTTTTTGAAATAATGAGGCAATTTTTACAATAAATTTCTGCTTGTGTACTTATTTATTTCGTATTTAAAAGTTCAAATATCATTCGCTTAGATCGGAAAAAACTTTATCTACAAGTTGTGGAAAATATAGCCCCATATGACTAAAATGATTTCCTAGATGTACAAAATTTTATTGTTAAAGACGATTAAACAATTGGAACTGATTAAGCTGTTACCCTGTACAACACATAAGAGATGTAGGTACATTCGGCTAAACTTCTCTTAAACCTTAACCAGTTCATCGACATTGTCCATCATGGTTTATAGACCAATAGTTTGTAGCAACCTTAAAGTTTTTATGTATTTCTCAAACCGTCACCAACAATTTTTTTTAAGTCCATTACAGTTTTGTCCAAAGATTGACCATATTTTTTTTTATTATTTCACCCTTAATTCAATAAACTAAAAAGTTTGGCAACTATAAACTACAGAACAGAATCACAAGCCCAAATAATCCTAATTGCAACGTTAAAAACACTAATATACTCTTCCTTATGATGAAGATCTTACAAATATGGACGAGTATCGTTTAATAAGCCATTCTTATTCGAAACGTTATCTAAACTTTTGGATATAAGTTCTAGTGGAATCGTAAAAATGTCGTAATAATGTTTGGATTTTTTGATAGAGGCGTTTCGGTCGCGAGTCCTTTCAGGACACGCAACATTAACAAGATATAGGGCGGCCCAAATCAGGGGCTAGGGTAGCATCATCAGCAGACAAATCGGATAGTCCATCGAACCGTACCATAATTGAACGACCCCCTTCTATAGTTGTAGCGCGAAGGGTTATATGGTTCGACATGCATCCGAATTAGAATTCCAGAGTTTTCATTTAGATGCAAATATTTAAGGCTACGCTATCGGTTAACAGAGTTAGTTCATTAACTAACCACTGACGTAACACATGTAGTTTATTCATGGAAATGTGGTGAACGTAATATAGTTTACCCCTATTTTTAAATTAATGCAAGGCAGTTTTTTACAGATCGGAAACTGAGCAGATAACGCTCTTACACGATAGAAGACGTTTTCTAAGAAAACTACTAAATTTCTTTTTTATACCAGATAGAACAATATAAGTAATTTATCCAATAATAAATGTTTATATATGCATATTGTAAAAAAAAAACGTTAAACCATGAAATTTCTTTTAGACGTTGTTATAAGTAAGAAAATTAAGCGTCGTATTTTTTAAACAAAATTATACTTTAAAACAAAGTTATTTTCTCTCCACAAATTCATGATACCCCAGAAAAAATATCGACAAAAAGGGTAACAAGAGTTATATTGCACATATGTTTTTAAGGACAGCTACTTGTCCAGCAGCTTATCAAAACATAAACCAAGCTGGAAAACAAAAGGAGGTATACAAATGGTCCGTTGCTTATATATTGGCAATAATTCAGCTTTCTCACACACTCTTTAGTCATATTCAGAGTAAAAGCAGTATTTAGCCATTTCACATACAATTCCCATTTTAAGTTGGTTGTGGCTAGTCTATAATATAGTTTTTTTAGACAAGAAGCATCTCCTAAAAATAATTCGTAAATATATTAACAGATAACTAGCGATTAATTAAATAAATAAGATGTCAATATCCAATAAAGGCTATTTATTTAAGTCTCCATTATCGTTCGAATTCTGCTCGTACTTGCTAATGCATGTATTTACAGCGCGATATGATTTGCAACATTTAAAGAGCCATAGTACAAGTTTAATTCGTTATGACATTTTCTATAAGAATTTTATAATCAACACGAACCTGCAGTTACAAAGTCAGTGTAGGCACGAATGCACATTGTTGGCGTTCATATAATTGCGTTTGGTCTATTACTGGGGAAAAGATCTGTGAGTCACTGGTCTAGATCACGAACTCACGTGCGAACGTGACTTGTCCATCTCCGTGGTTGTCATTGTATTGCCAACCAGGTTGAGAAAAGGCACTCCCGTAACTTGATAGCGTTTTAGAAATTAAACACGACTACCCAACTTTGCCATTACTTTGCCGTCGATAATTACCGCTTTGAAGTATGTTTATTTTTACATCTTCTTTGAAAGCATTACTTACAAATCGATGCAAGATAAGTTAATTAAGAATTTCATGTAATTATTTGGAAAGAAACAGGAAACAGGAATTAATGGTCGATTGTTATTGACTTTAATATTTCCTAATATAAAGCTCGTAGAACGTCATACTGGGTAAAGATGAATAATGACAACATAAATATTAATAAATAAAAAAATCCCCATGGCGACTTTATTTTAAATTTAATTCTACTTTCCTAAAATATTCAAATACTTTTAGGACACTCCGTACTTTGAAGCAACTGTAAAATAATTGAATGTGTTAAGTAATGATTTAAAATTAATTTAAAATTTTTATATTTGATAATTTCAATTTTATTGTCTAAATTTTATTGTTCGGTAAAAACAAATAATGCCCAAATATAATTTAAAAAATTTCAGTATTAGCTTTGGATTTTTTTACAAAATACTAGTTCAACAAAAAATAAAAATTCTATAAAATGTGATTTTTTTGTTTACATATCTCATGTTAGTTTTTTCGTTTACTGATAGGTAGTAAAAACATTTAAAAACTAGAAAACCTACACACATGAACATTATCAAGTAAACTAATTGTTGATTCATACTCCTCCTTCAATGAAATGCGTGTTTTTCAACAAAGTGGATAGTTAACAGCACTTTTTAATGTAAAACTCTCAACTTAGTCATTTTATCAATACTTGAGCGACTGCAAAACGTTTCCTAAAATTCATTTCGTGAAAACATTACCATCCATCATCATCCAAAAGCTACCTATTAATTATTTTCGTTCCTCAACACGTAAAACGAAAATAAAGAAGTATTGTTATGAAGGTCATACAAATTTGATACTTCTAAACCAAAAGTTTATTTATACTTGGCACTTAACTCGTGCCGCCTAATTAAAAGAACAATATTTCATTTTAATTGACGCATTTGTTTAACATGGTCTTAATTTAATTACAATCCAGTTGTACACGCAAAAGAGTACTTAGCAAATTTTATTATGCTATTAGCAATTTTCAATTTTTTAAACGAAAAGAACATCTATTAGTTAATTATTCATTTGATTTAAAACTTGAACTCTAAGGCAAATTTTAAAACTAATTTGTGTCAATGTTATTTACAATTAATTCATTACTGTCTATTTTTCCATTAATGTTACCGTTTATTATGAAAATATCGAGTTTTCCAATGCCTCATTATACTCAACTAATATGGCCGATTTGTTTAGTTAAACGTTTAAAAATTTAAACATTCAAAACAATATTTTGTTCACACTTTTGTATAGGGTGGACCAAATTCCAATGTTTTACGGGATATTTTTCCATGTTTTTACGACTTACAATGTAAACTTCTACCCCTACTTTTAACATTAAACATTTAAAAGTGTTCAAATCTGGCCATATTCACAATACCACAATAAAACAGATACTCTATTAAATAACTCAAAACATTTTTTAAAATACAAAATAATACACGAATCTGCCTCATAGTTTGAAGATTTACTTTGAAATTACGTTTATTTGTTTTTTAATTATAAATATCAGTTGTTTACGAAATTATGGCAAATTGTGATGATAAAATTTTCACAAACTTGTCATACTATCTTGGTTCTTTTTAGCAACAAATATATAAAAGTATATATTAAGAAAAAGCTTTAAAAAACTCTTTTATATAAAATCATGACTTACTAGACAACTTTCCATTTAAAAAAAATATAAGTTTACTTCATATCTCAAAGTCAAGGTCGTTTTATATAATATGTTTTAAAACGCATACTAATTTCGCGTCTTTTTTACACTAACGTATGTAGATTTTTCAACCGTATATAAGGTTTGTTTGGTTTATTTTTTAATACACAACAATTGAGGTGATAATGATCTTTAAGACACTCTGTTTATCGATATCTTCCATGCAACAATACATGTAATTCAACTACAAAAAAATTTAACATATGTATACTGTTAACAATAAGGCGAATCACAGTTAAATTTTGCACTTCTTTGCTGATCGATGCATTTTTCTTGTTGCAAAGAAAGCTCTATTTGCCATTTCCTCCTCCCCCGTAAGATTTGTGAATGCGTTCTACCCTCTATAAACGCGAAAACGAGACAAAAGAAACTAATGTAATGGGGGTGGATTTATACTTCAGGCTACTTTTGCCCGTACATATGTTTCGCGCCTTGTCTTTTTGTATTTGAAAACATGTAAAAGGGAGAGATGCAAATATAAAAGAGACCAATAACCTACAATTGAACTTAAATAATTCCACTTTTTTCGTTGTCGTTTATGATAAATCGAAAGGAAAAATTGCTTAATATAAATACATATTGCAATATCTGTTTTATTCACTAAACAAAAACGAAGTGCCAAGATTTTTTTACCCATTCGTTGATAATCCTGTCTATGTTCTTTTACTATAAAGTCAAAGACTCATAATTAATTTTACATTTTATTATTTTAACGTGGGTGTTCTTTACAATTATTAAAACTTCCTAAAATTTTTTAGAACAAAATTAGACTTATAGACAAAACATTTTAATCACTACGATGGCTCTACAAAAATTATAAAAGCAGTTTTTAAAATTTTTTAGAAAATTTTAATTAATTAACATTTTACAAAAAAAAAAAACTCATAAGGATTTATTATAGAACCAAATATAGGCTACATTTCTACATAAACAAATGATCTATTACCATTTTTCTGTAATTTTGTATATAATTATTATTATTTGAGATCAACTAAAAGCACGCGGTTTTAATAAACTTATTAAGGCACTTAATTAATTTCAAAAATTTTCGATTACAAAATCTGGCGCATACGGATGCGCGTTACGCCCACACAAGGATATAATAGCAAAAATAGTCAAAAAGTGTTCAGGGGACACAAAACGCGTCAATCCGTACAAATCCCGAATACGAACATTTTTGCGATCACAATACTTTCTTCATACTAGGTATGGCGAAAGTCCAAATGAGTAAATGAGTTCAGTATTAAATTTTACAAATTATCTCACTCATTCGATCCCTGATAAACATTTATAGAGCCAGTTTGTTAAAAAGTGTGTTATTATGCCCCTTTTTCAAGTTTCATAATCATCTACAATTAAAATATTATTTCATCGAATAAATTTACCTGAACGTGTTGGTTCACATACGAGCAAGCTGGTAAACAGTCAAGATTCTTGTAGATCTCTTGGTCTCTTCTATAACAATCATCTTTATCTGTATGCACCAAAAAGCCATAGATGGATGATGGCGAAAGCGGAGAAGCAATTCCAGAATCTGAATCGGACACTTTACCGGCTTTAGCGGAGCCGAAACCCGTGGCTTTATGTTCAATCAGATATGCATTTGCTTCGGTCAAAGTCAGACACTTCCCTTTATCAAAGTTAAATTCGTACACTTTAGATTTGGCCCCTGTATTGAACTGTTCCTGTACACAGTTAACCTTTTTTATTTTGTTAAAACTATCCTCATCCCGTGCTTCCCTAGAGGCGAATTTAACGTTACGCTGTGTTACTCTTTTAGGTGCGCAAATAACGCTATTTGAAGCTAAAAGCGTTGGAATATTCGAGTAAATTCTTGCACGTTTAGATTCTTCGGATTTATTAACTAACACCGACCAATTTCTAAACAAATCTTGCGAATACCTTTCAGACTTGTTTACTGGTTTGAGAGAATCGCAACGTGCCGTGATTGTGGAAGCATCAACAAGCGTTGGTTTACTTTTATGTAGCCGAGAGGGTTCTTTTCCAATCAAATCAAAGCTGCTACAAAACTCTTTCGCAGAACTCCCTTTTAAATCGTTTGATACTTCTTTATTTATGTAGCCGGTTAATTTACCTTGGTTTTTTTTTACTCTCTCGTGTCCTTCTCCAGTTTTAATAACGTTTGGTGGTCTAACAAAACCTTCAAGTTTTTTTGGGATGGAAGTTTTCGTTTCGTAACACTGGGTGTTACATGAAAGGGAATCGTCGCTTTCTGTTGAACAGTCACTTGACACGGGTCGGCGTTTTACTGTGCCTGTCTGCGTTGACGGTGAGTCCCAATCGAGAGAATTCGAACGCGAATATGCAGCACCTGAAGACACAACACCTCTGCGACGTGTCACTCTCTTAGATGACATTTCGAGGAAACATGATAACTATATAAGTTGGTTTACAACCTTTTGGGATTGCAACGAAGATTTGATTTGCTTCTTTTACCTCATTTCTCGTAATTCTTAACGACAATCATGTTAATTAGGAATCAGCCTCAAAAACTATTTTTCCGATCATTTAAATTTGTAATTAAAATATTTTTGCAACCCTAACGCTTTTTTAAATCACAAAACGCCAACAATCAAAGCAACCTAGTAAACAGTAACACTACACCACAAGCACCATATCACATTTCACCATCCGGTCTATTGTAAGTCTAGAAAGACGTCCACCAAGGGTAACGATCCCTTCAACGCGTGCCAGAATACTATGAAGATCGAGCAAGTGGTACACAAATGTAACCAATCTCACGCTCTCATTCATTTACCTTAATCAAATATGACAAGGGTGCACGATTCGTCAGTCTCCGTCTATCGATGAGTCGTTCTACCAGACGTACCGTTTTCATGTCGGGGTGGTTAAAACTGGCAACATCCCTTGCAATTCCCTTATGCTATTTGCTGTATGAGTCATGTTCTGCGTATGGGAATCCAATAGGAATCTCCCGTAAGGGTGAAACACTGTTGCGTTTTGAAATTACGGGACATGCTTTATAGCCACCTACGTTTTAGATTGATGAGTAATCTCCAACACGGATTGCACCATACTCAGGAATATTTTATAAATCATTCATCACAAGTGATATATTGATCGATTTCATGATGAAAATAAAATGCATTTTTCGTTACATTTAAGACTTCAAATTATTTTCGAATTTTCTACTTTATTATTGTTATAATTGGAAAAATTATTTTTCTTTACACACTACCGAACCATAAATACACTAATTCTGGAAATAAAGTTGTAGAGGTCTATAAATTAATCCAAAATGAATCTTTCGTTCAATAAACATCAATACATTATAACAAAAACAAAACAAAAAATATCGCTTTAAACAAAAACACTAAAAACAAAAATTAGCAACGTATATCAATCAGTTTTGTCAAATATTCCCTGAAAAATTGTTTAACACTAACATTATTAATGTTCGTGTTAACATATGGTACAAAAATATAAACCGCAAAATACTTTAAAAGAAAATTGGTGGAATAAAAAGCTGCCCTGCATTGTAATATTTCGCCTTCGGTTAATTTTGAATCAGATGAATGAGCATATTCATAAAGGGGCGCCAGAATATTAAAACGGATGATTTGTGGCCACTTCCAAGCATTTCGCCACTTAATATTAACGACTACTGTACACATAACAAAAAAACTTACTTTTAATATTTAACCACTACATACAAATAATTGCGTATTTTTGCTGTATTAGTAGTTAAAATAAATTTCGAGTTAAAATAGTATTTCAACACTGATAAAAAAGAACTATGAAAACGTTAACTGTAAGAGCATAGTTATGAATGAAAAATAACGTAAAATCAACTTGTACGCATCGTGTAATTGTTTCGTTGGTTGAATAATGAAAGGAAGACCCTAAGCAGAAAATAAAAGGCGTAACGCACCCGGATGCTTTATAACTTTTCTAAAAAATAAAAACATAAGCCAACTAGATATTATGCCTTGTGACATCAACTTAAAAAAAAAGGGTTCCAACAACTCTGGAAGTGGAAGTACCTATAATGTTACAAAACTCATAATCGATATGGAACTGTGTCCTAACGAATTAAAAATTAAAATCTGCACCATTCTTACGTTGTTTAATTGTAGAAAATAAGGATTAAAAACAAAAAAAAAGAGGATACACTATGTTGTTCATTAAAAAAAAAAACTATACAATGATTTAAAGTCAATTACACATTGTGGTATCACAAATGTAATTTATAAAATTGAGCTTTTATCAAGATCTCGGGGCTAATTTATTTGTAGCAAAAAAAATATTACAGGGCTTCTATCGAATATAAAAAGTTCCATTTGCTATATTTTTAAATGTTATAGTGCATGTTTGTAATTAAACCCCCGATTTCATTAAGAAGCTGCTGATTGGGAATTCGGTAGCAACTTTGCCAATTTACTGGATGTCTCAACTACTTGAAAATTCAGCAATATTTGGTATTTGTACCTGCGATAAGACCTATGTATATAACTTAACGCGACAGAAACAAGTACAGCAAAGTAAGACGGCAATAATTTATAAGATAAGCCCAAGAGGCACACCTCGCCCTGTCCCCATTTTAATTACATGCACCGTACATAGCCCCGGGTAGATTAGCATGCAGACATCGCTAAGGAGCAACTCAATTACGGCAACAACAACGTTTCTTTGGCAATTCCGGTCCGCGTAGCGGACGCCAATCCGTACTCCTGCGAGCTGCAGGCAAGCACATCTTACGCAATATGGATTTACCATTAAACTTTAGCACTTTTGCGCATGCTTTTGATACACGTGCATCGTATTTGGAACTACCAGACTGCGTGACGGCCGTCTGCATCTTGTCAACTTGATGCTACATTGGCTGCTGGCGTATACATTATATTATACCCGTATCAAAAACGAGACAGAAAACCACAACATCGGTCAAATGTTTATAAAGCCGATTAAACTATTTCAAACTAACACGTACGCGTCGATAAAGACACAACAAACGTTTACAAAAAAAAAAGAGATATGAGACGCGCTCGTTTGTTTATCAACCTTTGTTTGAAGCCTGTTGAAATATTAAGAAGTTTTACAAATCCTTGGTACAGAGGGTAAATTCTTCTAATTAAGTCATTTCTAGAGCAAATTATTATCGAATTTAAGAATCTTTTAGTAGATTTCTTCATACTTGTTAGCTGAGATACAAAACATATAGGATTATTTTTTTTTAAGCCGAAACCAATAAATACTTTAAAATAAGATAATATTTAATGGTGCACAGTTTCAGCATCAACAAATGTAACTGTAATCAAAATTTAACGGCCATTACAAAAATTTTCATTGGAAGTGAAGCGAGATTTTGTCGTAAACAAATTCTAAAATTCATTTTTTAATATTTTCCTACAGTGATTCAATAATTTTAGTCTAATGGCCTCAAAAATATTTGTACAAAAAAATCTAATCATTAGTTTAAAACTATTTGGCTAAAAAAATCTGTGGTCTGTAATATAGATATTGGTATGTAGATTTGTAGATTCTATACAGTGTGCCCATTTTTCTAACCTGTTGTATGGGTAACTCCGTTAATATTAGAGATACAGAAACGTTTAAATTAGCAAATTTGTGCAGAATTTAAAGGGAAATCTGATGCCATTGTCAAATTTGACCTACGTCATCAACTTTTTAAAATATATTGAAAAAACTGAAAAAGGTCGATTTTTTCAAACTTGAATAATTCCGTGACCATATGAGCTAGAACAAAAATAAAAATTGGCTGTTATAGATATTTTTACGTAGATTTTAAATATGTTAACAAAATTTTCATAGCACTCTCGATTTCCGAGTTATAGCACAAACTTGCATTTTTTTAAATAGAACTCATAGTTGGCTGTGGCCTTATTAAAAATGATATAAGGTTTGTTATGCTTTATTCTTGTAGTTTTTCTTTAAATAAGCAAAAATCATTTTACATGTTTACTGCCTACTAATAGACGGGAGTTATCCCGTGTTGATGCTCTTTTTTTTTCGATGTGACATTTAAGAGTTGTCTCTTATTGTTAGTGTAGCAGTTATTAGCCAGTTACAAATTTTTAAAACAAAACCTCAGAGTTTGGCAAATATAATTTATTGTTTGTTATACGTATAAATCTTTCTCTCGTGTTGATCAAAATTTTTGGAAAACAGAAAAATATTTTTTTTTAATTATATCAAAGCCAACTATGCTTTCCATTTAAAAAAAAATGGTACTTTGTCATTTTTCACAGAATCAAAAATATCTTTAAACCAATGAATGCCGCTATTTAATAGCCTGTACAAGTGTCTACATCTTTTTTATCATGAACTTTTTTGTGAACGACTTCAATGCAGATATTTAAGATTGAAACAATTGTTAATTTCAATTTTTCATTTGTATCTAGTGTGTAGTCCTACACCTAACAGTAGAAGGACTCGTGACTAAATAAATCTAGTGTGCAATGGATTTTTTTCAAAAAATGAAAGCATCGCTAAGCAGCTCTCTAATATAAAATCGTTTTCTCAAATTTATACTTTGCATATCTTACCTTTTACGATATCTCTCACCTCACCTGTTTGGCGCATCCTGTATATCTTTAGGCAATAACCTATTCGATTTTTCTGGTTGAAACTAAAGTTATCCAATGTAAATGTTTAATCATTTTAAAGTAATTAATTATACCCATAATCGACTATAAAATACGCATAACGTTTTTGCTATTAGGTACTATTATTTACAGTTATTAAATGTTTAATTTCTGAGCGATGAACAACGTTTTTCCGAAATTTTAAACCACAATCAACAACTTAACCAACTCTTTATCATTTCAATTAATCTTATATAAATTGATACGTACCTGTATAGTTTCTTGTGGTGTATACTTTCGTTGTTCCGTCATGTCCGCTCCATGATAATAGCCATACACCTCTGAAACGACGGAATACATTGTAAAATAAGCACCTTAACGAACACTCTTTGAAATTTGAAACATAGCTTGAACACAAACATTCGCTGTTTTTTTCGTAGGCGCGACTAAAAGCTTATCGGTTCTAAATAACATTTAAAATTTTGGTAGCACAAAGCCTGGACCATTAGTTGAATTTTAAAATAGATAAATAGATCTCTGCAACTGTTACAAGTATAAATACACTTGACTGGTGAAGAAAACTACCTACACATATTGTGTTCTACATCTTCATTCCAAATTAGTGAAAAATTGAAAAAGAATACCTAACAGCAATATAAACAAGTTTATTGAATAATAATTCATCTTATCATCAATAAAAAATCTCTTTTGTATGCCAGTTTCGATTCGAGACTCCCATCTTTTTCTCAGTGACTTTCTATATGTATTATATTAATAGTTTATTTAATGATAAATAAATTAATAAAAATGCTACTGACGAAAATTTTCTGCATTACATTCTTCAAAGCGTTTTCCTAAAGGGTCTCTCGAGGGGTGACCAGATCGGCAGAACTAAAAATCGGGACGTGACGACTGACGACTAAAAAGGAAAAAAACACACGCACTCGTGAGTAGTGGCGATCGAATGATATTCGCTATATTTTGACATATTACTGGGAGACAGAAATAAAATAAACAAGGAGCGACAAAAAAATACAGTTTCCCCAGCGACTTTTAAGAAATATTAACATTTTATTGTGAATTATAATTCAGTTATCGTAAATAAATAACTGAAAATTTAAAAATAGTCTAAAGCAGGGGTTTCCAAAGTAAGGCCCGCGGGACAAATGCGGCCCGCGGACCCTAAAAATACGGCCCGCGTGATGTAAGGCCATTCGCCATCTTGAAATCATACCAGATAATTTTCTTTTTACAAAAGAAAAATTATATTTATACCTACTACCTACATATTTTGACATTTCGAGATTTTGTCGGTTCTCCACGAACCAAGGTCTCAAAAAAACTTCTTTTTTTTTGGCCCGCCAAATATTCGGAGTCCACAATTTGTCCCGCCTGGTCAAAACTTTGAGAACCGCTGGTCTAAAGAAAGTGCGCTTTTTTTCTCCGACGTTTCAGGGACACTTACCTAGGGTTACCAAAAACTCCAGTGTTTGTATCCAATGAGCGGTTACACTGTTACAATGCTTCCAGACTATTATATTTGCTTTTTGCATAATTTGGCAACAATGATTGTATCGTACTCGTACCACAGCTTACATTTCTTATTTTATAAGTTTATGAGAAAATTATGAATCTAGGACTTGAGTCTTGTTACGACTTGTTGAGACTGTCGCCGAAAATCGGGGACGAATGGTCACCTTACAATAGTCCCAAAAAATACATCTTGGGGACAACAGGGTTCAAACCCGAAAAATCGGAATATCTGGTCTATATAACAGGGTATGGCCACGCTTCACAAACCCTCCAAATTTCTAGTAGCCGGTATGAGATTCTATAGGATTTCTTTTAATAACTCAATTTTTAAACGAAATTTGTAGGTAAAAACTCAATTGGCGTGCAGAAATAGATGCAATAATAAGTATAGCAATTAAAAATGAGTAAAATGAAGGATTAACAATTGTTATTAGCTATTAATGTTTAAAAAAACATCTACGGAGCGCGTATTTCCATGGTAGGCATGCAACCCATGGGGTGTAGGCATGTAAGGAATAAAACACAAGACGTCATGATAAACGTATTTTTTAATGTCCAATGAGCAACTGAAAAGTATAGATTCATCAATTTAATTTCATATTTTATCACAAAATTACATTATTA
This sequence comes from Elmis aenea, assembly GCA_947652605.1. Taxonomy (NCBI): domain Eukaryota; kingdom Metazoa; phylum Arthropoda; class Insecta; order Coleoptera; family Elmidae; genus Elmis; species Elmis aenea. The sequence continues at coordinate 28,643,732 of OX393576.1, forward strand.
ATCCCAATCATTGCTATTAAGTTCGATGTAGACCAATAATACATCGCACATTTTCTTAAAAATTAAAAAAATAATTGTATTTAACTTAACTTATGAAATTTACGTATGGTAATAACTTACACAACTATCACTAATGTCTTTTAAAGTCTTAGAACACACTTAAACACTCTGAACACGCAAGAAAAAAATAAAATATGAATATTTCCCTATGCGCTCCATACTAATTATTTGAAATCTGGAGGTCTCAGCCTAGCGGCAAGCGAAACTCGACCGTATATACACCTCAACCAATAGAAACTTGTTCTTGGCTGTCCATACCCTGTTTATTAAGGTTAAAAGGTACCCTAGTCGTGGTCACCCTAGTTTCGCATAACCTTAAAGCTAAGGCCGCACTACGGGATGGTTGGCTGGAGGGTAGATGGTAGATACACGCCGTCGCCTGGCAACAATTTGTTGTGAAACAAAGCGCCTGGATTGTCGCCAGGCGACGGCGTGTATCTTCCATCTACCCTCCAGCCAACAATCCGGCAGTGCGGCCTTAGCTTAAGAGTTGCGTGATTCAATAGTACCTAAGGACCTAGGCATCTGCTAAAAAATAATGTATCTAAATATTTTGTTTAATTTCTATTGCGATGGTTTTTAAAAAAATTTAAAAATAGCAATCGATAATTTTAAGGCAATAAAACACTATACATATATTTGTATATCGGTTTTCTTGTTAAAAAAAATTGACAACACACATTCTAAAGTCATTCATAATTACCAAAAATGTTGTGGACAAAGGTAGTAGTCAATTCGATTAATTTTTTCGTCTCCTTGACAGGTTTTAACCCCTTGACTGGTCTCTACGAACTGAGTTCGGGCGTTCTTTTCGCGCTGATACCAAGGCTCTACGATTTAAATTTGGGCACTTTTACCGCTTTTCCACCGTTCACCTTGTTCTACGAACTGGGTTCGAGCGGTTTTATCGCGTTTGTGCCGTGTTGTACGATTTGAGGCCTTGTACACGCGAAAGCGGATAACTTCAGTTAATCGCGCGTTAGAACCGGTTTTATGCACGCGACAGTATCAAGGCGGCGTAGGCAGATTTTTTTTTAACGTGCATTCTGTGTTGAAGCTATAAGTTGGAAAAAGACAAAAATTAAGTTGGTCTTTGTCACCGACGCCAAGTCTTTTTTTTTTCTTGACCCAAAAATCTTATGCAGGTAGATTTGGGTAAGTTGGGTTCGCGCGGTTTTTGCGTGTGATTTTTGTAACAAAAAAAATAATTTTTTTGAGGAGCTGATATAAAACAGCCTAATTCTTGAATTTTTCAACTCACAGCTTCACTACAAAAGGAACATAAAAAAAGGTTAACCTCTGCCGCCGCGACATTGTCGAATGCAAAATGCATAAACCCAGGGATTTAATGTAACGTTCAAGGGGTTAAAAAACGAAAATATTTTAAATAAATAATTTAATTACTTAACTTGCACAAATGCTTTTAGCTTTAGTATCAAGTCAAAAGATATTACAAAATCATCTACCAATTCAGTAAAATTATTTTTAAAAAAACTGAAAGTAAAAATGTTAAATCTGCACGTCACGCTCGGTTCTTTCCCATAAACAATTAGGGGGCACGATATAAGCGAGTTAACACGGACGTGACAGACATACGGTAACGTTCATTTACGAACTCCGTCCTATAGCGATAACGAGCGGCAAATATAGATACTTTTATCGTAAAATCTTATACTAATAGGGGGTTGGTTACAGTACAATCTAATCCGATCTTTATAAATAAGGGAGCACATGTGCGCAAGCCACATGTGCTTTCAATGAACTTCCGGTTTTACTTCAAATCCAGGTGGTACAATTAGAAATCGATAACACTACATTAAAAACAAACAAATATTTTTGATGTTAAAGAAAAGTTTCTGATGAAACTTATTCAATTGTTGAGCGCGCTTCGCGCTTTTTTTCATAATCGATTTGCCGAACGTAAGGCATACTTACCTAAACTGTGTTAACAATGTATCTAAGATTTTTAATTTTTACGAAACACTGGAAATTAAGCAAATCCAATAATTTAAAAATTCAGTGAAAACATCGCGCTGTCACAACATCAAGGTAACATACAACACGTGCTATACAAATGCTGAACGGCACGAGACTGGGTTTCAATGGGTACGCCCACAACGCCTTTTCAGGGCCTGCGTGATAATAATTCCACATTACCGCCCTTGGTGTTACACCATGAACAATTACAGCTTTTTGTGTAATAAAAAGCATTTGCTTACTTTTTACGAAACCATGCGTCAGTTACTCTGCACACGTTTTTGAAAATGTTGCTGCACTGACTCCTCATACAGAAATACATTGCAGTCATTATTACAAACAAAAAAAACGCATTCGATGCAATACGTTTATTTAAACAGTAGTTATCATTTACATTTGCTAAAAATTTTGCTCCAAAATAAGGATTGTACGTAATTTTTTTTTGTATACTAATTTTTGATTCCGATTTACTAGAACTAGGAGATGCAATATCTTACAAATATTATTAATAAATAAATAAAAATAATACTTATGGGGTGATGACTTAAATTCACAAGCAATTTTTTATTCCTATTAAATGCACTTAACTACACTAAAAACTAAGTTCTAAGCAGTGTTCAGATATTTAAGTATAGAGATTACTACACAGTTGATACCAAGCATATCACATAAATATGTTGAATTCCTTTTTTCTGTCACATTTTTTTTTTAAAACAATATCAACCAAAACTATTAAAAACAAACGTTTATTAGGTAATATAAACTATTTGTGAATTTTCTGATACGGACATCTTTTTAGAAAAAAATATTAAATACAAAAACAATAAAATATCAAGAAGTTTCCACTTGATATAAAACATGCAGTGCCAAATTGTGAAAACTAATTTGTCTTTTAATTCAGCAGCAAATGCTACTGGTACACATTTCAATTTGATATATGAAAATCACAGTTGACAACGAAAAAATATTGCACAAAATACTAAGCACTTGAATTGAAAAACAATGTTAATAAAAATATATAAATATAACTTATTTTAAGTATCAAAATGTAAATTTACAAGAAACAAGACATTATAAAAAAAAAACTAAAATTTAATGACATTTAAAATAGTAGTAGTGATACACAAAATAATAAAACCTAAGAGTTTAAGGAAAATTATATTTCTGCATTCTAAAGTAAGCCTTCACACAAATATAAACAGATAATGTTTAACAAATACTTGGATCACTTGAAATTAATTGTTAATAACTGTATATACTAAAAATTTACTTTAAAAAATCGTTATGAAAATTTTAATAATAAATTACAAATTACAATAATTAAGAAATATTGTTCATATTATGATTTCCTCAACTACCTTATTGCAATTATATTGTGTCTTGTACATTATTTATTTTATGTAATCATGAGTTATATTTTATAAGATGGTGCAAAGTAAAATAAATATGTTTGCAGTACCAAAAATGTTTAATACTTGAAAAATCTAGGCTGAATATTGTGAATATTTATTTTTAACCCTTTCACTGCGGGAACCGTAATAATCCGCATTTATTTTTCGTGTCCCATGTGCAGGAGCCGTATTATTACGCGAGCGTAACCCACAAACTCCATAAGACCTGAAAAACGCCGCACTGAAGACACGAACTTTTCAAACGAGCGCTGCAGCGAAAGGGTTAATAAAATATAGAACTGTTTTGTGAAAACTAGATTCAATGTAAATAAACAGGACTTAAGCACAATCATTCATAATTACTACTAAATTGTTCAGAGTAATTTAATGTTTTGTAAAATCAGATGAACTTGTTTGATGTATTCAATCAATACTTGTGTACAACAATCGAGAAAATAACAACATCGTGGAAGCAGTTTAGCGCATATTAATTAGCATGATATGTACAAATTATCTACATTGAAAGTTATGCACAATACTCCATCCACTAAAATTTTGCAAACTGTTAGGTCATATAACACATTTATTACATAACGAAATATTTTGAACGTAGTGTAATGTTAATCACTGGTTATTTAAGATATGTTAAACAGGAATGTTTGAAAATATATATCTTAAAATATATATCTTAAAATGTAATTTATTACTATTATCAATGAACAAAGGTAATTCATTATTCGTAATTATTGTTTATTTACAATTTCGTTATTTATTTTTACTGAACTAACGTCATGTATCAAAAAATATTGCCTTTCTTTATCAGTTCTAAAGTAACATTGTTTCAAAAAAAAAATTACCTACTGTGACATTCAAATTTTCTTTTCATTCCTGCTGTGACTTGAAAAAGGTAAAACAGTCCTATACAATTGTTTTGGAATTATAAATGTCAAACTAAAAACAACTGATATAACTCAGTTGTCAGTAGACAAAAAACGAGAATAAAAGTTATCATTAAAACTAAAAAAATGTGTTTTTAAAATATAAGCAATTGCACATTACTTTGCTACATAAAAGTAGAAAACTAAAAATTTATGATATAAAAGAGTTTTGACCCAAGGATGGAATTTATAAGACTTAGGTAATATTTTTAGAATACAATGAGAAGACAAAATCAAAATTTTTAAAGTTGCTGGCTACATAAATAAAAGCCAAATTACAACAAAAATGTTTGATTGTTTTGTTTGTGTGTAGCAATCTCTATCTTAATTAATTCTGGAGTGTGAATCATTTTAAATACTTTTTTGGTGTCATTTTTGCTACATGATATGGTAAATATAACATTGGCAAACTAAGATATAAACAAAATTAATTTTAAACCATTTACGCAACACATTTTACATTTCAAGGCAACACAAATTAAAATTTACTTTAAAACAATTATCTAATTTTCAACACATCACAAAATCTTAAAAACTTTGGTGCAAATATAAGTTAAAGAAGTATTCATAAATTAATAACTAAATCTTACCAAGCAGACAGTACATATAATAGTATATTGTACAACTAGTGCTGAAAGTTGAATATTTCACACGAGTATGACAGTTGAGCCACGAGCCGTCAGGCGAGTGGCTCAGTCATACGAGTGTGAAATATTTAATTCAGCACGTGTTGTACACTATGCTTTTCCGACGACCACAGACAAAATCATTAATTTGACAATTGTGTAGATATTGTGAGGTTAGATTTTCTTCACGTTAACTTGACAGCGCGTTTAGCGTGTGTAATGTAGCGGAAATCGTCACTTTACACACGCAAAGTGCACTTTGCACACAATTTCCGGTGTCATGCGCAATTTGTCATTTTCAGTAGTAGTAAGTCGTGCGAAATGACTCGCTTTACATAGTGGTCGTCGGAAAATAAATTTCTTTAATATTTTACCAGGAATATATACGCAGTAATATTAAAAATTAGAAAAATTAATTGAGTATCACTGTTACAATAGGCATAAATATTTGTACATAAATTTTATCAACAATAAGCAGTCTGTAACCATGGATGATCGAGAACGTCTTCTGAAGAAAATCTTAGTTCTGGTGCAAGTTGTAACATATTTTGTATTAATTCTTTAGCCAAATTTGATACATCATGCCAATATTCATCAGGAAAATCATACTGTCCAGATAAAATACAGTCGAATAGTTTCTCCTGATCATTATCTTGACTAACAAACGGTGGATATCCACATAACAAAATATACAAAATTACGCCTGCAGCCCAAACATCAATCTGCAAGAACCAAATGTATATTTACACCAATTCAGAACATAAAACAAAAGCAAACCTTCAATCCATAACCTGATTCTGCTAAAATTTCTGGGGCTACATATGTTGGAGTACCACAGACTGTATATAATGGTCCAGTAACTTCACAAGCCAAACCAAAATCTCCAAGCTTCAACGTTCTTACTTTATCATCTTGCATTTCAACCTAAAAAATTATATTTATAAATCGCTAGCTCATTAGATACCGACTACACAGAGATGGTTAACACGTTCACCCCGGTAATCTTTTTTTGAGTAGTTTTAGTCTGGCAGGCTTTTTATTGGGTTGGACATAAACTTAAGGTGCCCTTACACACAAGCGCTTTCCCATATGCTTAAGAGCTTATAGTTTTACGCTGGCTAAAATTGTACAGGTATTGGTGTGCGTTTAAAATTATAACAAAAATGTACATTCGTGTAAAACTAGGGTGACCATTCGTCCCGGATTTTCCCGAATTCTAGCTCTGCGTCTCACATAAATACGCATCCCAGAAACTAACCCGAAATAAAAATTCGTTTATCAAAATAAATTTTGTTTCTATAGTATTTCTAGGTACGGATCGTATTATTTTCGGAGCCTTGCACATTGGCGGCATTGGGCATATAATGAATAAATGCACGTGCACTTTTGTTCGCAATGAAGTTTGCATCACAAGAGTCGTTGTTTTGGTAATCGTTCTATAATTTCTACTGTATTTTAATTCTTCTTTTTTAGGTTCATTCCGTTGCAAAATACTCGTTAACTATTCTTAAAACTAATCACTTGTTCGAATTATTTACTTATGCTTTAAATAATTTTTTTAAATTGTATTTCTATTTGTTTCATTAAGTGTATTTTTTTTTTAATTTGTTTCATTGAGCGTAATTTTTTTTTATTACAACCCTCCTGCCCCTCTCCTACCGGGCTCAATGTCCCGGATTGCACCGCAGAAAAAATGGTCACCCTATGTAAAACACAATCATGTACGATTTACTTAGCGAAACTAAATTCCTAGGAGCGGCTGTAAGTTGCAGTTTTCCCTGCAGTGGGACGTTTTGTTGATTTTCTTAAAATAAGATATGGACTTTCAAAAGAGAAATATTGCACTGGCTGTCGTTTTTGCTGGTTCAAGTAAAGTCTTAATAAATAGAAGACGTAAACAGTGGTTTTGGGTCAAAAAACATAAGACAATGTTTCAGTCACCTACCCTATATAGGATTTTTAAAATTCTTTTCTAGAGGCCCCTCTAAGACGTTATTTAAGCTTACACACCTGCCAATCATGCAGGAAAGCATCTGTGTGTAAAAGTGCCTATAAGCAGGTACCGTGAATCACTGGTGACCCACGCCATCCCATGCCAAAACCTCCTATGACTCACCGGTGAATAACACCGGCGTGAATATGTTGATACCATTCAATAATTTTGAGCCATCCTGTCGACTATGTAAACAAAATGGCAATTTATTTAAAAAACACAACTTACTAATAGATTTTCTGGTTTGACATCTCGATGTACAACATTGATATTATGTAAATAAGCCAATGCTGAAGTTAAATGAGTGACCATTAAGGCAGCTTGATCTTCTGAAAACTTTTGAACTTTTGTAATGGCATCAAATAAATCTCCTCCTGCAACATGCACTCATTTAAAATTACAAAATTACAACATTTTGCAATGTATCAAACCTCTAACAAGCTCACATACAAGGTATAACATATTTTTCGAATCCAATTCTGCAATAAGACTCATGATATTTGGATGCTGTAATTTTCTAAGTATTCTAACTTCATTTTCGACCATATCTTCCTGCAAAAACATAGCTGCATTAATATAAATATTTTTTGTTAACCAGAATATTTCATTGACAGCATATAACATTTAAAAAAAAAACAATTATTTTAATTTACCTTTCCTTTGCATTTTGACTTATCGATTATTTTTAAAGCGTATTCTTCATTAGTAGTTTTATCCTTACACATTCTTACTACTGCAAAATTTCCTAAAAATGTTAAAAATCAGTAACCAATTATTAAAATTATTATAGAAGTCATTTACCATCTCCAATCATTCTCCCAATATTATACTTTGTTCTCCAAGATATTGGCAAAACTATATTATTGTCCAAACTTAATTGTAATAATAAATTCTCTTCATTTTCATGTGTTCTATTTAATTGCTTTTTAGGCATTTTTGGCTTTGGTCCAACACTGAAGTAAATATTATTTAAAACTTGCAAAAATGTCAGGTACTATTGGTTCTTACCCATTTCTTAAGCCAGGAGTTTTTTTGTAATGCTGTATAGCTTTACTTTCTTCAAATTCTAGTTCAAAGTCATCTTGTAAACATCGTTCATTGCCATAGACAAAAAATACATCCTCAGATGTAAAAAACTGTGGCAAACTTGTAACAGGTTGACCTGATAATGTAAAAACTTTACGTACAGCACCTGAATCTAGTTGAGCAGCATCTGTTAATGCACTTAATACTTGTTCAATACTAGATGCATTACGTTTGTTTAACAATAACCTCAAAACCTAGAAGAATACGAAATATATTAAAATTCTGGTCAACAAGCAAATACCTGAACTAGATTAACAACAAAACTGAAAACAACTACAGAATTTAAAATTATCTTCAACAACCAACTTTCTTCATAACATAATTTTCTAGCTAATATGTTTACAAAACACATTTTTTTAATCAATAACAGAAATATATCGACAGTTTTTTTTTTGTTTACCAATTTGTAAATTCAGTAACTTTATTATTAAAACACAATAAAATTTTATGACCAGTACATTTGAAAACTGTAAATTTAATATTTTCAAAATATTTCACATATTTTCGCTTTTGGCGACTGCTGCGTTTACTTACTATTTCAAAACTTGATTTTTATTTAAATTCATTCCAATGAAATTTGTTTTACAAAACTTTCCAAATACTAACTTATGTACATAAAATATAAATAATTCAACTAAAATTAATATTCAAACATAATGAACAATTTAAGTAAAATAACTTGCACTAAAAGAAAGTTTGCACTGTTAAAAAAAAGACAATTAGGAGCATCAAAACTTTCATCAATGCTACTAAGAAAGTTAATCAGTTACTAACTGCTTTAATTTAACATTCACAGTACACATCATGCAGTGTATACAAAAACGGATCAATATCTCGTCTTGTGATATCTTTACAAAAAAAGTTTTAAATAAAAGTTGTTTGTGATTGATCATTTACTACAACCTTAAATTATTTTCAACTATGCAGTGTTTTGTTTTTACGCACCGATACATAACTTTGTTTTTTAAATGGTTGTACAATTGAATTCTCTTTCAAAAATATGTAGGTTTTATGTATCTAAAATCAGTCGTTTTTGAGTTATTTAAGTTTTTATAAAAATATTGACAGAAACAGGAGTCTTAAAAAACAATAATGTTTCACAACTTGGCTATGTCAGAACGAATTGCTTTGAAACCTTGTAGGACAATATTGTCACATTGGTTGTTGACTAGTTCAAATTTTAAAATAATATACAGGGTGTTCCTTATGCCCGATCCATTTAATCAAACTTCAAACACGAATAAGTCGGTTTTTTTAAATGGAACACCCTATATATTTTTACATTTTCTGATTGATAATGTAATTATCTTCAAAAACTATTCAAGGTCAATTATGTCTAAAATCAGTATTTCTCGAGTTATTGCAGTTTTCTTTTACTTTACAGATACAAACACAATATTTAATAGCATTAAACTAATAGGCTTTGAAAATATTTTAAAAATTTGTTTTAAATGTCAAATACAACTACTATATTTTGATCTTTAAACTGAAAGATTTGCCAGATTATAAATTAATGAGAGAAAAAAAAAACTAAAGTTTGATCGGGGGTAATACCATAAGACGTTAAAATTTGCTGGCCAAATTTTGTTTGACACGAGTTGTTGCTTAGTAACAATTAACGAGAATAAATTGAAAAGCAACGAGTGTTACAAATAAAAATTTGGCCTGCTAAAATTTTAACCTCGAATGGTATTTGTAGCGAAAATTCCACGACCGAAGTGTGACGTTTAAACGATTTGTAGAAAACTTAACCTCTGATATTTTCCAAAATGTCATTGCGTTGCTATGGTGAAGGTAAACAAAAATTTATCCGATTGCAAATAGTAAGGTTCCTATTTATCCGCTAGCAAACACGATTAATCGTATATAAAAGAGTTTTATTTTTCAGGCTAATATGACAAAAATACCTGCTCAGAACGCATTTTGCATGATTACTTTTTTAAATATACTCGAAGTGCACACCTATATTTAAAAAACTATTAATATTAATTTTTAGTATTAACCATCTACTGCTCCTATAAACAGAACATTTTCAGTAACATGACTTTCATTAGTCATATGTTCATTAAAATATACAATAAACTATTTTCTAGTTGCTTTTTTCGCACTAGTCCCATAAATAAATAATTTTTATGCCCTTTTCTATGAAACAAAAAAATTTGTATCAAATTTGTATTTCTTTTCAAATTAATTAATAACACAATGCAAAATATGAAAATAGAGTTGCATTTCACACTTAAAACAAATTTTCAAAGCCTACTAGTTTAATTTTATTAAATATTGTTTGTATCCGTAAATTATCAAAAAAGCAGCAATAACTCAAATACTGATATTAGACATAATTTACCTTGAATAGTTTTTGAAGATAATTACATTATCAATAAGAAAATGTTAAAACATATAGGGTGTTTCATTTAAAAAAACCGACTTATTCGTGTTTGAAGTTTAAATAAATGGACCGGACATAAGGAACACTCTGTATATTATTTGAACTAGTCAACAACCAATGTGACAATATTGTCCTACAAAGTTTCAAAGGAATTCGTTCTGACATAGCCAAGTTGTGAAACATCATTGTTTTTTTAGACTCCTGTTTCTGTCAATATTTTTGTAAAACCTTAAATAACTCAAAAACACTGATTTTAGATACATAAAACCTACATGTGTTTGAAAGAGAATTCAATTTTACATCTAAATCTTATAAAATATACTGTGGGTATTCTATTTAGAAAAACAAAGTTACATGTTGGTGCACAAAAACAAAACACTGTGTAGTTGAAAATAATTTAAGGTTATGTAGTATATGATCACAAACAACTTTTACATAAAACTTTTTTTTTTTAGTTGTCACAAGAGATCCGTTACGTTACTTTTTGTACACACTGTATATATTTTGGGCATAACAAACTTGTTAATTTTATTTAACTCACGCATCAACAAACTAATAATTTTAAAACCAGAACAAGTAAAACTATCTAATTAAATAATGAAAGTATTACAAAAATATGACCCTCAAAATTACTGTTTAACTAACCCCGTTTAATTAAACCATACTTTGTTATGCAGACTGATTGCACTCTTTCAACAACATAAACGAGGATACAAATATAAGCTGAAAAATGTATAATTTATCATAAAATTTATTTCTTTCCAACTTTTTTGACTAGCTTTGTAATGATTAATGAATATTTATCAAAATGCATGTTAGTGACTTTTTTTTTAACACCTGGTATAATGTATGAAATATTTCCAAAATAATTTCATGTGTGAAATCACACACAATACTTTTGGAGTCCTAATTCTATCACATAAAGTGCAGGTACCATAAATAACCTGGCATTTTCATTGATGTAATAAAGACAAGTTAAAAGCTTCCTGTATCTATAATTATAAATAACAGCACAATTTCATTCATAAAATGTACTGATGAAACACAAAGAAAATATTAATTATAATGTAACAGTATCAAAATAAAATGAACACCATAATAAAAAAAATAATAATAACTGTATTGACTTATAATTTATAACTTGTTGATATGATAACATATAACAAATAGAAATAAAGAACAAATTTAAATGTACGCACCTTTCGTGGTTTAATGCCATTTCTAATGAGTGTTACTATGCGAGGCCTAACACAATCTACTGGTAAAATTTTCGGCTGTGGCATTGTAAATTTATTATTTGTAAGCCTTCTGCTCTTATTAATATCTGTTTTGCTGTACTCGATTCGTTTAAATACTTCTGCTTTGCCACCACACACATATTCTTTACCGTCCTCTAATTCATCTATACACGATACCTATAAATTTATTACATAATGTTTGCGCAGTAAAATAACTGTATAAATAATTACTTTATGACCATCCATGGTATAAATTGTACGAACACCACTGGGCAACGTTACACTCCTCATTAAAATATTTGTTAATTCAGTAGTTAAGCTATCAAATAATCTATATCGTTCCGAAGTTACTGGTACCACAACCCCTCCAAAAAATTTATTTCCATTGTGATAAAACCGTATTCTTTTTGCTTTTTGGGTTCTAGTTGTTGAAGATGGTCTACTAGTTTTATTAATATTTAAATCTTCTAAACCATTATCTATTATTTCATCTGATTCCGATGCTAGGCTATTGCAACTAGCTGAAGAAGCACTCCGTCTTCCACTTAAAGAATTTACTTTGGACATTTTTTAAATTACTTGTTAAATTTTAGCATCACTCAGTATGACAAATTATACTTTTATTGCACTAATATAAAAGACTGAAGGCTATTAATTTGTTAGGAACCGCCTTTCCATTGCCAGCTGTCACAGAACAAACATTTATTAAAACCACTGTTTATAATCACAAAAGTTTAAATCAAAAATGAATCATACTTTACGGGAAGAGTAACCAAAATTTTAATAACTCACTAAAATTTGTAACAATTGACAACTAATAAATAACTGTACATCGGTAACACGGTAATAACCTCTTTTCGGCAAGTGGGAGGGATTGGTTGTTGTACATTTTACCAACATAGACGTGTATACGAATGAAAAGAGCAACACTAGTTAGTGACATTCAACTTCCGTAATTATTGTAATGTTGTGAAAATCTAACCTCTATTACCCATGTGTTAGCAACCAACAAGAACGTGTGTTAGTAAACATGGTTCGTAAATTAAAATATCATGAACAAAAATTGCTAAAAAAAGTTGATTTTATTTCTTGGAAAGTCGATAATAATTTACATGAAGTAAAAGTTTTAAAAAAGTACCATGTCCAAAAACGAGAAGATTATACAAAGTAGGTGTAAAAAAACCCATCGAGATAAGCTTGTAAAACATCTTTAACCACTTTTTAGGTACAACAAATTATCAAGAAATATACGAGAATTGGGGCGCAAAATTAAAGAAATAGATGCCAATGAAGATTTCAGAACAGAAGCTAGTGCACAACTATTAGAAAAATTGTATGACTACAAATATTACACATTAATTTAGCATTGACTATTTTAATTTTTAGATACATCTTAGGTCTAATACCAACACGTTGGGATTTAAGCTTAGCGGAAAAGGTCACTGCATCATGTTTTTGTAGAAGACGATTAGCTGTTGTAATGGTAAGAAGTAAGTAGTTTGATTTTTAAATGTAATTTGTATTAAAATAAAATAATTATTTATTTTATGTAGATAAAATGTCAGAAAATATTAAAGGTGCCACAAAGTTAATTGAACAAGGACATGTAAGAATAGGACCAGAACTTGTTAAAGATCCTGCACTTTTGGTGACGAGAACTTTGGAAGATTTTGTTACTTGGGTTGATAGTTCCAAAATCCGAAAACACGTCCAAGAATATAATGGTTTGGTAAGATATGTACCATTTTATTTAAATGTATTTTGTAATCAGTTTTTTGTTTTTATTTTTAGAGAGACGATTTCGAGCTGTAATATATTCTACCTGTAAATTAGGATTAATCATGATATCAAATTGATGTAATAAACGATTTTGTATTCATATGTTAAAACATATCAGACCGGTTTCGTAAATCTACGTTTCTCTGGTCCATGCACCATTCACGTACATTTACTATCATTGTTACTACTGCAAATCTACATGAGCGGTCTATGGTACGTGGACCAGAGAAACGTAAATTAAAGGGAGCAGTCCGATATGTGTTAAATGGCTTTAAGTTAAATTCAAATCTCGTTAACCGTCCTATGAACTATCAGAGACTGTGCTGGAATGCGATATGGGTAGTGCACATGCAACTGATCGTTCATCGTATCATAGATAGCCTTGCTGGAACAAACCTTATTATTTATTTGTTAATTGCAATACACAATAACTAAAGTATACAACTGCATATATTAGCTGTATAGAAAATAATAGGACATTTTTTAATAATGCGGCTAGTAATTTTTGTTTGGGTCTTCATTTTTTGTAGCGCTGGTAAAAAAAAAATTTAATACCATGTAACTGCTAAAAACTTTGTGTAAAAACAATAGCAACATTTTTGATACTAACAGCCGTATTCATAGTCCTTCCTTATCTTAAGGATTGAGGAAGCCTCAAGGAAGCTTGCGACCTCTCTTGAGATAAGGTAGCCAATAAGGTTCCTTGTTCGGTCAAGATAGATTCATGAAACTAGGAATAAGGAATCCTTATTCCTCAAGGAAGGACTATGAATATGGCTGTAAGTTTCGATAAGAGACCGATGCATCTTAGTAATTATAAAGTTTATGATTGTTAGGCTATTTACTAAATTCCTTTCAAAAATATTCGCTTCAGAAATTTTTTATTAGTTAAAACGAAATTCTGGCACTGCTTTTAAATAATTTTGTACGGTACCGCGAAAATAATTTGTTTTAGGGGAATTTCACTTTATAGCGTTTTACAAAGAATGTGGCAATTTATGGACACTACAATTTTTGATGTGAGGCAAATTTGTGTAATACGAAATAGTTCAAAAGGTTTTCCAAATGACACCTAATTTTTGCTATGACACATCATAAGTTAATAAAGTAGCGCTACTTTTTAAAAATGCTTTGTTTTTATACTACAGTAAGACACTTAACAATAAATAAAGTAGTTCCAAAAGTGTGTGTGATTGGCTCAGGACCGGCTGGTTTTTATGCAGCCCAACATTTGGCAAAAAAATTAAATCCTATAGAAATTGATATCTATGAACGATGGCCTATACCCTTTGGTTTGGTAAGGTAATAAATATACTTTTAAGATTCTAATTTTTTTAAACTGAAAGTCACAAATCTAGATTTGGAGTGGCACCTGATCATCCAGAGGTCAAAAATGTTTTACATACATTCACAAAAACTGCAGAGAATCCAGCCACAAAATTTATTGGTAATGTCACATTCGGGAAAGATATAACATTAAAACAATTACAGAATGCTTATCATGCAGTTATACTGGTAGTTTAATTAATGTGCAATATATTACATATATGAGTATGATACTTTTAGACTTATGGAGCTGAAAAAAGTCGGAAACTGAATATTCCAGGTGAAAATTTATGTAATGTAATAGAAGCTAGGAAAATTGTTGGGTGGTATAATGGCATTCCAGATGATGCTAATATACAAGTTGATCTTAAGCAATCATCTATTGTAATAATCGGACAAGGTAATGTTGCAATAGATGTTGCTAGAATATTGTTATCACCGGTTGATGCCTTAAAAGTAAGTTTTTGTACGGGATACATTGTGTCGAAAAGTGAAATACATAAATCTAAAACAAATGTGAAATATGAACAAAATTTTAGAAAACGGACATTACTCAACATGCCCTTGAAGCGTTATCAAATTCCAAAGTTAAAGAAGTACACCTGGTAGGGCGGAGAGGTCCATTGCAAGCCGCATTTACAATTAAAGAACTTCGTGAAATGCTCAAATTGCAGCATTGTAGTGTGTGCTGGTGTCCTGCTGATTTCCGAGGTTTATCTGATTTAGTGGGAACATTAGCTCGACCTAAGAAACGTATTACAGAACTCATGTTAAAATCAGTGAATGAAAGTAATCTACTTAATGATAACAATAAGAAATTTAAACCAATATTCTATCGATCTCCGTTGGAAATATTAGGTGAAAATACAGTACAAAAAGTTAACTTGGGCATTAATAAATTAGTGGGCGATGATATTTTAACTCAAACTGCCCTTTTAACTAATCAAATTGAGACAATAAACTGTGATCTAGTTGTTAGCAGCATAGGGTACAAATCAATGCAAGCAGATCCGGATATACCCTTTGACGACAAAAAAGGTATAGCGAAAAACAATTTTGGTAAAATAAGTGATGGATTGTATGTCTCAGGATGGTTAGGAACTGGTCCAACGGGTGTCATTCTGACAACAATGAGTGATGCTTTTGCAACGGCTGATTTAATATGCCATGATTTACAGAAAAGTGTTTTGAGCAATAAACCTGGGTATAATTTGATCAATGAAATTTTATCTAAACAGAATATTCAGCAAGTATTGTGGAAGGACTGGCTAAAAATTGATAGGTATGAAGAGGAAGAAGGCAAAAAGGTTGGAAAACCACGTGAAAAAGTCGTAGACCTTAAAAAAATGTTGGAACTAGCTGCTTAATATTGAAATCAGATTTTGTAAGGTTAATTAATTTAGAGCAGGGACTGAGAACGGAACGAAACGAACCAAATTTTTTTAAGAATCAAAACAGAAACAAAATTTTTACCATTTGCTCAAGATTGAAAACGAAATAAATAATTTCTATTACCGGTTTTATCACTATTTAAATTTTGTTCATTATAAACAAATGGTGATTTGCCGTCTGTGCTTAAGAGACTCTCTCGAGATGGTAAAATATCTCACTTGAAACAAGTGAGCTTTTGAATAATAATTATGTATACAGGGTGTCCCAGTTATCGTGAACAGCACGAGGATCTCGTAAACGGTAAGAGATACAGAGTTGGTAAAAGGATCTATGATTTAAGAGAAACTATTCTATCAAAAAAATCCTTAAAAAATGAACAGTTTACGCTATTCATGAAAAGCAAAAAAAATACGTTTATGATTTTTGCTTACAGCTTGCTTATTTGAAATCATACTCAAAATATTTTTGATAATATAGGGACACTTTTTTGTGTAGATTTGAAATTCGTTAATAAATTTTACATATCTTCATTTGTTTTTGTTATTTTAACATCAACTTTCTTATTTTAAATACGGGTTGTTAATTGGCTATGACTTCATTAAAAAGATCTTTTTTCTCGTTTCATTGATGTATGGGTTGTTGGGCTTATCTTTAAAAATAAGTAAGTTATTACAATATTATTACATTTAGTAAAAAGTGGCCATTGAAAAACAAAACAAAACATTATATAAATAAAGTAATTAAACATAAAAAACTTACCTAATTTAAGACCTTTTTTACATTTCATAATAGATTATGATTTTGCAGTTACTATTACCCTTTGACTATGATATCCTTAAGGAGTATAATAGTCAATGTATTACCATTGATTTTAAAGCAGTACCTATTATAGTCCAGGCTATTACTATTGAATCAAAATTATAACATGCTTTCAAAGTGTAGCCCACTCTCCATGGGCAATACAAATTTGAGATATGCTCTTTATAAATAATGTTTTCCGATTTATTTTTTCCGTAGATAGTTGATCTTACATCATTTATTACATATAAAGTATTTAATGGCGGTATGTGAGTAACGTGTTTAAAACGCTCCTGAAAACTAGATCAAATTCCGTGAGTTCCCGAGCAGTTTAAAGTACAAGTGCAGTGTAATCTAAGTATTGAGTGCCAATTAAATAATAGGACGTAAAGAAAAACCGGTCAATCAAATTTGTTGTTGGTAAGAACTATTTACTTTATTACGCAGTGAAAGCAAGAGGTACACCGATAAAGGTCAGTTCTCCGACGGGTAGACCGGGACCTGGCTTTTTGCGCGGTTCAACAAAATAATCAAAAGAGATAATAGTAAAGGCATCAATTAAAAGGCGAATGAAGGAGGGCAGGGTCGGATTGAGAGATTTCGCAAAGTTTGAGTTTGTGCAAAACACTGAAAAGTTGATGAATACTTTTAAATTACAAAATGAATTCTGATGAGTACACAACAGACGAAGGGAAGAGGAAGAGGGAGGAAGGAGAAGAACACTTCCAAAAATCCAAAAAGACGCAGAGATCACCAAAAAAGGGAGAAAGCTCTAGCGAAGATAGGTTGGGACAGATGCTGAAAATGATGAAAGACTTGGCAACGGACGTGAAAATAATAAAAGAAGAACAACAGAAAAACAGCGATGATATGAGAATATTAAAACGCGAAATAAAAGAACTAAGAGCCGAACAAAGGGAAACTAAAGAAGAATTTAAAAAACTAGAGGTGGAGAATAATATGCTAAAAGAAGATAGTAGGATCCTAAAAAAAGAAAACAGTAAAATAATAGCAGAACTGAGAGAAGTAAAATATAATGTAGAATTCCTGGAGAGGGAAAAGAGAGCAAAAAATGTGGTAGTAAGTGGATTGAAGATGAATATTAGTGACCCGGTGGAATTAAAGAAAGAAATGGGGAAGTTTATACGAGACAATTTGGAAACTGAAGTACTGATCCAAGCGGTACGGAAACTAGGACCCAGCACATGCTTAATGGAATTGGAAAATGAACATGAGAAAAGTAAAATTATGATGAACAAGGCAAAGCTAAGAAATCTTACAGGTGAGAGAATTTTCATTAATAATGATAATACAAAAATAGAAAGGGAAATGCAGAAAAGCATACGAAAAACTGCTGTTGAGGAAAGAAATAAAGGAAAAGTAGTAAAAATTGGTTTCAAAAAATTAATAATAAACGGGGTGGAATGGAGGTGGAATAAGGAGAGGGAGAATTTAGAAGAGGCACAGGCAAAAAACTAATTAATATAACAGGTTTCGAAAATATGATGACGAACCAAGCTATGAAAATTATCAATGCAAAAGAAGCAAATAAACAATCTATGAAAATAGGGGAGGGGAACAAAATGTTTAAGGATAAAAGAAGAACAAGGCAAACAGATGATGACATAAATAAATACGAGCAGATAAAGATTGCAACATGGAATGTTAAAACCATGTTGCGAATAGGTAAAATGGAAGAAGTTGCGAGAGAATTAGAAAAATATAATATAGACGTAGCACGTAGCGGCTGTACAAGAAACAAGATGGGAAAGAGCGGGCGAGATAACAAAAGATAAATATACTTTCCTCTACAGTGGAGAAGAAAAAAGAGGAAGAAATGGTGTTGGATACTTTATAGGGAAGAAGTTAGCAAATAATATAATAGAGTTCACACCAGTGAATGGGAGAATTGCACTGCTTCGCCTAAAGCTTAAGACCAAGTATATATCAGTCGTTAACATATACGCACCTACAGAAGTCGCAGAAGAAACTGAAAAAGACAACTTCTATGAAAAATTAAACAAAATATGTGAAGATCTGCCAAAAAAGGACGAAGTGATAATAATGGGAGATGCGAATGCCCAAATAGGAAAAGAGACGTACCTAAGTGAAGTGACGGGAACTGGAAAGGGAATAATACATAGTGAAACTAACGATAACGGACACAGACTATCACAATTAGCAGGATCGCTAAATATGACTCTGCAGTCAACAAAATTCGAACACCCCAGAAAGCATAAAGTAACATGGAGACACCCAACAGGAGTCATTGAAAATCAAATCGACCACGTAATGGCTACAAAAGGAATCGGCAAAAAAATAACAGACACAAGAACATACAGAGGAGCACAGGCTGAAACAGACCACTATATGGTTGTAGCTACGATAGGAAATGTAGAATTACAAAGGAGGCACAACACGAACAAACACAACAAAAGATGGGATGTAGAGACCCTACAAAAAGAAGAAGTACGAGAAAAGCTGGAAGAAATTAATTCAAAAAATACGCAGAGCCAAACAACAAATATAGACGAAATATGGAAAGAAATAAAGGAAAATACGACAAAGGCAGCAAAAGAAACACTAGGAAGAGCTGCGTCAAATCGACAAAATAAAGAATGGTTTAATCAGAAATGTGAAGAAGCCAGAAAACAAAAAAATCTTGCAAGAACTAAATGGATTACAAGCAATGCAGAACAAGATAGAACCGACTACCAAATAAAAAGAAATCTAGCAAATGCAGTGTATAAAAAGAGAAAAAACGACTGGATAAACACGATGCTAGAAGAAATAGAACAAGAAGGTAGAAACCCCAACCTGAAACATTTCTACAAAAAAATAAGAATTCAGTACAACAGTAAAATAACTAAAATCAGAGGAATAAAAAATAAAACCGGTAAAATAGAGAACGACCCACAAAAAATGGGAGACATATGGAAGCAATATTACAGAGAAATGCTATATGCGAAAGAGCGTGAAATACGAAATGAAGAAAATAAATCGGAACAAGAAGAAGGAGAAGAGTGCCCCGAAGAAGATGAAATACAAAAAGAAATAAGAAAACTAAAAAATGGCAAAGCTCCGGGAGAGGACGAGATAGAGGCAGAACTGATAAAATATGGAGGACAGCAACTACACACTCAAGTATGCTACTTAATTAGGCAAATATGGACGCAAAACAAGATGCCAAAGGACTGGAATACTAGTATAATCATACCACTGCACAAAAAAGGGGGAAAGGAGAATTGTAAAAACTATAGACCCATAGCTTTGCTAAATACCACCTACAAAATCTTAGCGAAGTTGATAAATAAGAGATTAAAGACACACGCTGAGAAAATACTAGGAGACTACCAAAATGGCTTTAGACCTGGTCGATCCACCATAGATGCCATACACACTTTAGACCAAATACTCCAAAAAATGTGGGAACATAATAAAGAGACACACGTAGCTTTTATAGATTTTAAAACTGCCTTCGACTCAGTTAAAAGAAAAGAATCGCTAAGAGAATTGGAACTATTGGGAATACCGGGGAAACTAATAACACTGTTAGAAATGACCCTCAACAACACAACAGCAAAAGTGAGATTCCAAGAAATAACAACAGAACCCTTCAAAGTAAACAAAGGCGTAAAACAAGGAGACTCACTATCCCCCACCATATTTAATTTAATACTAGAAGGTGCACTACGAAAAGCGAAGCTAGATGGGAAAAACATCATGGTCAACCAAATTCAGATAGTGGCTTATGCTGACGATATAGCAATTATAGGGAATAGAAGAAAAGACCTAATAAGAGCAATAGATCAACTAGACAAAGAAGCAAAAAAACTGGGTCTGGAAATAAATGAAGAAAAAACAAAATATATGAAGATAGGAAAAGAAAATATGCACTTACAGAACGATCTACAAACAAAAGAATACACCTTCGAAGAAGTTAATACTTTCAACTACTTGGGCGTGACAGTGGGACAAGCTGGAAAGAACAGAGCGAAGGAGAGAATCCTAAAGGGAAATCAAGCATACGGCAGAAACAAAACCCTACTAAAGAGCAAAACAATAAGCAAAACAACCAAAATAAAAATATACAAAACCCTGATAAGACCCGTCATAACATATGCCATGGAAACAGTAGCAATAAATAAGAAAGAGGAGGAAGAATTAAAAATAGTGGAGAGGAAAATAATGAGAGCAATACTAGGTCCTAAGGTAACAAGAGATGGAGAAGTAAGACTGAGAAGGAACAAAGAAATAGAGGAGGAACTCGGAGGAGAAAACATCACTCGACACATCAAAGTACAGCGACTACGTTGGGCAGGACACATCATGCGAAGGAAACCAACCGCAATGATTAGGAGGGTAACAGAATGGATTCCTATTTGGCCTAGAAACAAGGGTAGACCAAGGAAAAGATGGAAAGACGCCCTGGAGGAAGATGCAAAGGCACTGGGAGTAAGGGATTGGAAATCTAAATGCAGGGACAGGAAGGAGTGGAGGAAAATAACGGATGCAGCCAGAACCAATGAGACTGAAAATTAGAGGAGAGGACTGATCCACCTCAACAAATGGATCCACAACAACGCCTCGGCGTTAGCCATAATCCCTAGGATTGTACGGCTCAATGAATGAATGAAGTTATTACAATATTATTACATTTAGTAAAAAGTGGCCATTGAAAAACAAAACAAAACATTATATAAATAAAGTAATTAAACATAAAAAACTTACCTAATTTAAGACCTTTTTTACATTTCATAATAGATTATGATTTTGCAGTTACTATTACCCTTTGACTATGATATCCTTAAGGAGTATAATAGTCAATGTATTACCATTGATTTTAAAGCAGTACCTATTATAGTCCAGGCTATTACTATTGAATCAAAATTATAACATGCTTTCAAAGTGTAGCCCACTCTCCATGGGCAATACAAATTTGAGATATGCTCTTTATAAATAATGTTTTCCGATTTATTTTTTCCGTAGATAGTTGATCTTACATCATTTATTACATATAAAGTATTTATAATCTGGATAATTGAATATTCAAACAATCCGAGTTCTATTGCAATATCTTAATGTGGTTATAACGTATTAACTATTATTTAATTTTGTTTTACGGGGGAAAAAACTAAATTTTTTGGTCGTTAATTTAAAGCATGAAAACGAAATTTTTCGTTCCGATCAGAAATGAACAAATATTTTTTTTTGTTCCTGATTTATAGTAATAATTACCAATGTATAGTTTTAAAATTATATTGAACTGTATTCTGATCAAAGAAGATTATACTTAGCATAATTTTTATTTTTGTACAAAATATGCATGTACGAGATAAAGCACACATACTAGTTATACATAAAGTAATTAGTTGGGTTAAATTTATGATCGAGAAGTATTTCGTCCCTTAATTTTTCTGCCGACTATTAATCTTAGGATGAGCTTTATTTTTTAAGTATGATTCATGTAATAATTTTTTACGCAATTGTTCCTGTTGTTCTTGTTGATAATTTAGTTGTTCTTTCACTGAATATGGTACATCAGGTATGGCATATGCAACAAAACCAGTTAATATCATAAGCGAATGCTAAAAGAAATCATGTAGTAACATTTATCTAGCCCAATAAAATATTTTTTTTAAAACTGCTTTTATTTCATATTCATGATTCACGGAACACGTATTGGAAATAATTGATATACAGGGTGGTCCAAATTCGATTGGATTACATGGGTATCTCGCTTAATAGTCAAGATAGAGAAATGGTTAAATTACCAAAATGTGCAGTTTTTTGAGACAAACAGAACAGTTCTCAAATATATTCTATCATATCCGGTTTTTCTTGTATTTTTTTTTCACAGCCTACTTTTTGTTTGCCATTTTTAAAAACTTAAAAAGCCTTTGTAACTTGTGTATTATTGAAAATAAATACATCAACTCAAATATATTTCGAAAGGGAAAAAAATAAGGAATTTAAATAGGTCATAGCCAACTATCATTTCCATTTAAAAAAACGGCGAGCGTAAAAAAAATGTTTAATGTTATAAAAATAATGTTTACAAACTTTTTCGATATTTTCAACAATAACGGAGATATGACACAATAAATACAGCAAAAAAATAGTTTTTCTTTAATAACTCAAAAACCGGAAATTATAGAATATTTTTGAAAACGGTTCTAAGTTTGTCCAAAAAAACTGCACATTTTTGGTAATTTAACTGTTTCTCTATCTTGACTTTTAAGCGAGATACCCATGTAATCCCATCGAATTTGGACCACCCTGTACAGAGTGACTCCAAAAAACAAATATTGTGGAATACAGTTAGTTATCTCTTACACACAATATTCATATTTAATTATTTTTGTTATCGTATTAACATCATACGTAAATAATAAATGCAATCTGCATAATTCACAATTTCTCTGAAAATGTTTATCTAGAAATAGCTCATGGCCAACTTCATTAATATTTCGCTCTGCTAATACAAAGTAGCGGAGTGGATTATGAATGAAGTTGGCCATGATACCACTCATAGCTAACACCTTTTTTTTTGTGTAATGGTTATGTTACACGTTATACAGCAAACTTTCATCTATTTATACCTCAAATATCAATGCACCAAGAAATCTCATAGACAGCTCAAACCAATATTCCAGAGTTAGTTGATATCTATCAGGATGATCTGGGGGATAACGTTTGCCATGGTAATAGCATATCCCCACATTTGCAGCAGGCAACAAATTTCTTATAACATACCTTGCTTGATAATCTCCAGTGGCGAAAGCTGAAATGTTTATGGGTTGCATTAACACGGCATTTCATTCCTATTTTTGAATCATTTTTATACCTGATAACGTACTGTTGATATATCCATCTAAGTTTGAATTAACTGTGTATCTATATATTTCTCTAGAGATAAAATCACTAGTGAATGCTATGACAAACGCCTGAAAAAAATTGTTTAGTTTTGAATTAAAATTATTTGATTTATTACGTTTGTCACAATTCCAATGGAAGTTATAGCTTGTAAGATACCATTCCAGGCTCCCAGTCCTGATACCATGTTTGGTACAGGTCTTTGATATCTGCGAATCATTTTAATTGCATCTATTCGTGTTTCTGCCAAATTATTAAGCAAAGCAAGCAACGGCGCCAATGGAAAAGCTGCTACAAAAAATGTTACAAATCCGTATTGAAGAACTAAAAAAATTGGAATTTACTAAAGATATTATCAATATTATAAGGATATCATACTCATTTCAAGATATTCATCAACAAATTGGTATTTTTCGGCACAATTTAACATGTATTCTTGTTCCCACTGCCGCAATGTTGCATTTTTTTTGTTTCCATAGTTTGATTTTTTCCATAAAATTAAAAGTTTTCTGCAAATAATTATACTAGTAATATTATTTCAAAAATGTATTATACTTACGGTATAAAGATTTCATTGATATTGCTTATAATGGTTTTAACAATTAAAATTATGAATAGCTGTATACATAGATCGATTATGCATCCAGAAGGGTCGCATAGATCTGCCTTAATATCAGCCAACGCTTTCCACCGCGACTGATCTCCAGGATAAGTATAAAATCTGCCCTATTTTATAAAAATAATATGATCGTTTTCACATAATAACACCTTAAATAATACCTTAAAAAATGCTAAATAAATGATTGCCGCATAATTATTAACAAAAGCAAGTGCATATCTCTTGTATATATAAGAATTATCAAATTCAATTTGTGTTCGAGGATTTTCCATGCTTGTTAACATTCGAGAAACTTTTTCATAAATCTACAAAAAAAACTAATGTTACTTTGCAAATAAAAATTTATTAATTAGTATTTACTCACAGCACCGAATATGATGATAAAAATAACACTAATAATGGCACTAGTAGCCGATGCTATTAATGAGCCACTGTCTTTGCCTACTTGGTCTTTATTGGTTTTGTTTAATGAGTAGGTTACTGCTAAACGATAAATTATTATACCCACAATGGATGCAATCACAATTAATATCTGAAAAATGATATTTGTAAGTTCATGCTATAAACAATCCAAACTAATGTAAATTTTTACCATGAAAATGATAGTGGCGTAAGTTATGGTAAAATGAGCACACTGTATTCTTTTGGGCACATACGGTTCCAAATTACCTGTTATATATGAAACTCTTCTATACTTTGTTTTTTTTTCAAACTCTGTTCTGTATAAATTTTGTTTTTAATAAAATCAAATACTTTAGTTGTTCATTCATACCTTGGTGCCATTTCTGCTTCCCGAGAAGACACATTCCAACGTAACTGTAGAATGGCTTGTTGCCGTTTCCATAGTTCCATAAAGATTATTGCTGAAATGTTAAATAATTAATTCAAATCTGTATTGTTGTAGTGGTAAGCTACCAACCCCAAAATGACATGAAGATGGCGAAACACACAGTAATTCTATTATCAAATAAATAAGTTAGTTTTGTGAACAAACATGAACTCTTTAGCATGGTAAATTTACAGAATTTCTTATGTTGACATCGGGGACATAAAACTATATTGCTTTCACATACTTCGTCACTGAAATTTAGCAAATGGAATTTAAAACATGGCGTAACTCACTATAATTCAAAATGCTTTTAAATAATTTTTCTCAATAGGTATTTATGTTTATTTCGCATAGAAATTTAGTTAAGTTAACCTGTATTTTTTGTTGTATGTTTAATAATTAAATTAGGAACATTGAACTAGAATGTTACATAAAAGACATGCCTTTTGTAAAGGATTCAGAAGTTTATGAGCTATAAGCAGAAAAAGTTTTGTGATATGTAATTTAAATGCCTTTTATACTTAGTAGTCACGAAAGCATTTTTCTTGGTTTTACTAAATAAAATACTTTGCCTCAATAACATTAAAATCCATAATAAAAGATACAACTATGTATAATATAATCAAATTATTTCAACATTAACCACTTAACGTTTTTTTTTTAAATTTCCGTGCAGGTGGCCCCCTTTCGGGTTCCTGTACTGCGATTTATTGGTCTATTGTACCCCTGGTGATAGCCCCTTAAAGGAGTCCTGTGTTTTTGAAAAACTCCAGGATTTTCTTTAAGGGTGTTTTTCTTAATTCTTCTTGGTTGGCTTTTACCATCCCCAGAAGTCTACGCCGTTAGGGTGTGAATCCTTCACACTGGCATTGTACGTGGAGAGGAGTTTTTACTTCTTCACCACATCCTTTGCATATATCGGTCTCTGAGAGCCCTATTATGCAGAAGTGTTTGTTTAGCCCATAGTGTCCTGTGGCTGCTCTGATGTCTACTCCTACTCTGCTCATCCTGAGCATTTCTTCTGTCTTTTCTTTAGAGACCTTTGACAGGATAACCCCAGAATGGGCTTGTCCTGTTACTTTTTTCGAATGAGTATTATGCCCCTATATTAATATGTCATTAAGACACCGCTTGGCTGTTGCATAGGATGGACCAACTAAGGGTTCTGGTCCGAAGAAAGGTATCTTGCGGCCAATTTGGGCTAGGCGATCTGCCTTCTCGTTCCCTGGTGTATAACTGTGCCCTGGACACCATACCAATTTAACATTATTTCTCAGTTAATTAACTTTTTATTTTGTTGTAACATTGTACAATAAGAATATTTTAATTTAGGTACTTATTAACTTAATATGTCTAATAAGGTTACCAATTTCACATTTTGTGAGTTAATTCATAAAAACTACAAATGTATTCATTTACCAAATACTATTTACCATTTATAGCTACTTAAAAATAACAAAATTTAAACAAAACAATAATTAAAAGTCCACAAAACTAATAAGTCAGTAGATGGAAGTCCTGTCCGCCCTTTTAGTTTATTAATTGGCAAATAAAACTTGGTACTCTTTTCGTTACATTTCTTTGGCATTTACATTAAAGAAATAAAAATGACTGGTGTGACTGCAGCTGACCCATAGCTCTGGCAGCGCCAATAAAACCACTAACTTTCAAAATATGGTCAGATGTCCTGATATTGTCACGACCGACTCTGTTTTTAATCATTTGTCCCAGCAACCCAAGAAATATGCTTTTTTTTTCCGGTTTCGAATTATAAGAGAAAAATTACTTAAATCAAAAGCTCAAATAGACACCCAATAGAATGTGCCACAATTTTGCAAAATAAGTATTACTCTTGTGCGACTTTATTTATGTTTATTTACATGTTGTAGTCAGTTCTGATGAAGGTTAAGTTAATTAAATTTCTAGAAATCAAGCACCACTGCCTTTAAAACATACTGAAAACAAAAAATAAAATTTTGGAACCTGTTAAATTGAAATGAATTGTATACGGGTGGTTTTGAATCAAAGTTTTAAAAAGTAAATTACAAAAATAATTTGTGATTAACACTCACAGATATTCAACAAATATTTTATGGAGAACTTTTCTTAAATTAAAATATGCTTTTTTGTATATTCTTCCACCACAGCATACTACTTTTTTCTTCCACTGACTGGCTTCATTTGAGTTTAACATTTACAGTGTTGCGTGAAAAATTTTTGATTTTTTCACAAAATTTATAGCAACTTTCGGATGATGAATGATAACGATAGCGCCTACCTCTTTTGTTTAGTTATTTGTTTGAAATATATTTTGTTAATATTTAAATTCTGTTGTACACAAATTTTGACACTGTAATTTAGTTGTTATCACTATTATGAGATACAATTTTGTAATTATACTGATTGGTTAATTTTTCTATTTGTGGTCTAAAAAAATTACCAAGTACTACAGTACAAAAATAAATCTGTACTAAGCTGTGCACGCACACTCATTTCATATTAGGATGCACCTAACTGAGGCTTAACTGTAAATTCCAATCTCAAATTTTATGTCAAAATACATTTTAAAGACAGTATAAGCTTTAGGTCTGTTCCAACAGGGCTATTACAATCCAAATAACTATCGGGATTCTGCGCACTATCGATATAGCGTGCCATTATAGTCTTTAATGGCAAGCTATATCGATAGTGCGCAGAATCCTGATAGTTATTTGGATTGTAATAGCCCTGTTGGAACAGACCTTTTTTATAAACTTTATTCTATAAATCATAAAATGTCTATGTTGTTTTCATATTTTTACAAAATCTTGTTTTAATTGATATGTACCTACGATTATACCCTTCAGTAAACATACCAATGATACCAATAAAAAAACAAATAAAGCCTACTATAGCAGCAGGAATGAGCATTCTGTTGTAAAAACCAAGCCAAGCAAAGTAAAATGCTATTTCAGTACCAAAATACTTTTCTATCAAATTTAAAGGCTGTTGTTTGTACCACATATTACCATTTGCCCAATATTCTGCTAGTAACTATCAGATTAAAATTAAGTTTAATAAGTTTATTGCTTCATGAACAATATTGATACCTGGCGATCACTTAGATCTCCTTCTGTTGTCCATTGCCATTTGCTGTCATGTAATGGATATGCTGCAAGAAACACATGTTCTTGTAACAGTCTTGTGATTCCAAATTGATTTTTGTCGTAACCATATCGAGCTTTTTTCAACAAATTGTCCATTATAATTGTTCTCTCTGCTGTAGTAATTTCAGTTGGCTTTTCTTTATATAAGGTGTCACTTTATATTTGCATAATGTTAAAGCAAAAATTTTATCATAGTTAAAAACTTACCGAGCTCTATTACAGACAGCGCTATCGACATTAGGATTAATTATTTCAGTGCCCATAAATCTCAAATGCAATTTGACTTTAGGTTTATAATTACAGTTTTGACATTTTAAATCTATATCATAAATTTCTGCATAATGAAGCAATACAGGCCGAGGTGCATGTAATTTTATGAACACTAAGTCGTTGTCCAACTAAAAACTTGACATATATAATAAATCTAAAAAACAAATTATACATACACATCCATATTCACATTCAGTTTCAATGCCCTTATCTTGTAGGCCAGTTAAAAATATATTAATTTTTTGTTCTACATACAGTGTTTCGATCGACTTAAGAGAATAAACTAATATATAGTCAATACGTCGTATACCATCATTAAAGTAGTTTGTTTGCTCTTCTAGTTTCGAAACAGTAGAATGCCTTTCGTCATGAATTGAAAAACTATTAACAACATCTTGCATACGTTTTTTTAATAAAGTCAACTGAAATGTTTTTTGGATTATACAAATAATAAATTATATTTTATAAATACCAACATTTGATAATTCCATTGGAATAGAATATCACACATCACACCCTGAACAGAAAAAAAAAACAGTTAATGGTGCATTTTGTTACAAAACTGACATTGTTTAAATTTATTTGACATTTTGTTAATGCCTAAGCGTTAAAATGAAGTTATACCTTATGTTTTAGCTTATAGTGTGTTATACCGTGGTAATACACACCTTTATTAAAAATTGATTTGTAGATATCTTTTTAATAATAGAATTTTAAGAATGATACAGGTTAACAACACATAATGAATTTATTTAAAATATTTTGTAAAATTAAAAAAACGCAATTTATTTAAAATAAACATTAAAAAAAAAAATTAAAACAGAATTTTTACGTGCAATAGTTTGGTAGAGTAGTAAAATTATTTCTTTATAAAACCGTATGAAAACGTTCCACCTACTACTCCAAATTATTGGTGAAATAACGAAAAATTGTGACGCGCCGTGGGTAGGAGGCCCGTTTCCAAAAAGTTTTTTGCCTTCCCCCAAGTTTTCCTGAAATCGTTATTAATTTTTTCTTTTAAAATTATGTTGTAAAAGCATACACAAAAATAAATCACAGAATGAAGAAAAAAAAGAAATTTGGAAAACAAAATACATCGAATTTAAAAAAAATCATGTATCTATTTGTATAAATATAAATCAAAAGATTTTTTATAATTTGTAAGTTGTATTATTATTAAACTTAAAGATTTTGCGTAATTAAGGCTCCCCCAGACAGACGCGATATGCGCCGCTCGGTACGATTCGGTACGATATCTAATAACATTTCGGTATATGAAATACTGTCACTTGCATATTTTTTCGAACGTCCCGAGTGTCGCACTTGTGTGGGCACTCATTGCGGTAAGCAGCGATAATCATACCGAGTTATGTACCGACTGTATCGTACCGAGCGGCAGGCATATCGCGTCTGTCTGGGGGAGCCTTAACAGTTGACGAAATAACTAAACTTGATAAAAAATAAAATTAAACTAAACTAAATGAAGTATTAATTTTACATATTTACGAGTCTTTCTTTGCCGTCACAAAAGTTTTAATGACTTCTTTTATGTCTAATAAATCCATTATTATTATATCATTCTCAATAGACAATAGAATCATTGACAAGTCTCTTAAGAAGCGTTGTCCAGACATCGTAGAGCGCAAATAATTTTTCATTGGTTTTAACTTCGAAAATGTTTTTTCTCCTGATGTTACGAATACAGGTAGTGAGTGAGGTAGTGATAAATAAATACGCAATACATACAATGGCAGTATTTGAAAGTGTAATCAGTTAATTTGTTTTCGTCTTTTCATGTATATAATTTAATACATTCTGAGGAGAAAACTCTTTTTTAATAAATCGTTGCAAGGTTTACAATTCCTCAAATAAAGTCTTGCCATCAATATCATGATTACTAGAATCTTGTTTGTCGCTCAGATTTAATTGCAAATCTTGACAGTTTTTTTTATTAATTCGTCATCGCTCCAATCGTTCAGTTTATTTATGTTTTTTTTTGCACGTAGAAAATACTGGCGAATTCATTTAATTTTTTTAATTAAAAGGTGCCCATCATATTCAGGCGCCCTTGTGCGGTGCACAATCTGCACAATACCACGGCCTGACCCTGCCACAGAACAGGCCCTGTACAAACATTAATACATACATATTATCTTGAATTTGCGTTTATTGTTCTGTGGTTGTGTTCTTGTGTCTTCTTCTATGGTTCTTGTGGATGTTTTGTGGTGGTGCCACCTGTGACGTGTGTCACATAACTTTTTGACAAATTAATTGACAATTTGACAGACGTTCTACAAAAAAATTGTATCGGGTTTTGGGCGCAATTTTAATAATTTTTGGAGGTGTACATTTTGCATTAAACTGCAGTCTTAAATTGATGATATGTCCCAAAGTTTTAAGTTTGCTATATCTGTATGCTTGTGAATGTATAGTTTAATTGTAAGGTTACATTGGTTACTTTTTAAAGTGTTTCAATATTAAGGTCAGTCATAATTTACTATTTACATTATATGCAAGTATTTTATCTTGTGTTTATTTCTTTTATTGCACTATTCAGAATGCCATTGATTGAAGGAGTAGGAGATGAAGTAACACATTTTTTTATTGTTCTCGGACTATTATTAATCTGTAAGTAATGATGTTGCAAATTCTTTGGTTTTGATAACAAATAAATTTTAGTGTGCATAGCATGGTGGACAACTAGTATAAGTGAACAACCGCACATTCGTACTGTATTTTTATTAGACAGAAGAATACGTAGACGCTCTTATCGTCATAGACTTTCAAGTCATATTGAATCAACTACAATAGCAGAAGGTACATGTTGGTAAATTCATTAAATAATAAAATTTTACAGTCATGTTTATAAAGGTACACATGTGGAAGAAGTACCGAGTAGGGTTGAAAATACTGAAACGTTGGAAAATTCTGCATCTGTACAACCTTACAAGCCACCAGAAACAAATAGCAGTGAAGATTTAAATGGTAGTGGAGACTCAAATAGCAGAGTAGAGGAAGAAGAACGAGATGAGATAGTTCGCATAATGGATGCAAACACTAATGTAGTTCGTCAGCGCAGACTAGCATTTTATGAAAACCGTCAAAATGTGAATAGTAAGTTGTATTGTTTTGTTCAAAATTTTCAGAAGATTTGTGTTAATTTAATTTTTTTAGCATCAAATTCTAGTAGAGAAGACATTCATGAAATGGAAGCTTCCACAAGTTTACATGAGTGTACAAATGACAGAGAACGTTCTTCTGTGTCAAATTTAGTAGTTGATAAAGAAGCAAGTGAGGACCAATTAATGATGGAACACAATTATGCAGAACGTGATGTTTTAAAGCTTGATACTCCAACTGATGTCGATAAACAACAAAACGACACTGAAAATGAAGCGTCTTCAAGTAAAGCCACACAATCATCAAGTAACAGTGAAGATTCTAACATTCGTATCAAACTAAAGTATATTAATGATGAATTAAAATTAGTTCATGGACGGTTAGAAGAACAATTAGGTGATTTTAAGAGGTAATTAATTAATAATAATAATAATAATAAAGCATCATCTTTAAAATGTCTTGATATAATACTAAATGTCTTATTTTGAAGTAATTGTGGGATAATCTGATTATTACTGATTTGAGACTTTATGTCTTAAACAGGAACATAAAATCTGGTTTAATTTAGAAAATACAGCTCAAAGACAATGTTTTCCATTTCTTAATAATGTTCATTATCTTACTTATCGCATATCGTACTGGCAATGATAACTTGAAATGTATGCAGAAGACCGGTAAATTTAATAAACAAATAGGTTGGGGTTACAATCTTCGTTCCTGGGTTTGGAACCGCATCTTCTTTGAATAAGATTGTACCATGGACAATGGCCGTGAAAGTCTGAAGAATAAAATAGGTTGGGACCGGTTTCGTAGTTTAACGCTATACCTGCCATGCTCTGGTAGGTTAAATAGTAATTACCCGATCCTCAGGTTAAATATTTAGTACTGTAAATCTATATGAGCGGTCCGATATATATGGACCAGAGAAACGTAGATTAACGGGACCGGTCCGATATGTGTTAAATAAGGAATGTATAAAAAATCAGAAAAGTATAAAATTATATTTTGCATATATTTTAAAATTGAATAATGCCAATAAACATTTTTATTGCATTATTACAATAAATTTTATTTATTTAATGGCAAACGTAGTTGGTTTTTCAAAATTTAAAGATTGGTATTTTTTAATTTAAAAAAATTTAGTTTAAGAGTTTCTCACTGGAAATAAATGAGTTGCAGACGATAAAAGATTTTGTTTCACAAGTTTTATTAAAGTAAAGTAAAGAAAATTCTTTCAAAACGGAACAATAAGGTATTTTAGTGTTTCCTGGAACAAATGTTAAAAATTTTGATATATTTTGCTTAAACATAATCATAATGGGTAGTTCACACGGTGACTTTTAAAGTCGTGACTTTAAAAGTCACCGTGTGAACGACCCAAATTAAAAGTCGCGACTTTAAAATAAAAATGGCCGCTCTTGTAATTGCAGCATCGAGTGTAGTAGAGCAACTAATTATTTTGAAGTTGCTATTTGTTGATAATGTTCTAAAATCGTTGGAACATCTATTGGGGACATGATAAATTGGAAATCGATGACAAACAAATGTATATTAGGTTAGGTTAACCTAACTTATTTGTCTGTTATGTCAAAATATAAAAATATGGTAGGCTTACGTCAAATGCCGAACTGTCAAATCGAAGTCGCGACTTTAAAAAGTCGCGACGTTTTAGTTCACACGGTGACTTTAAAAGTCACCGTGTGAACTACCCATAATTCTAACAAGCAGTGGTGGCTGGTGACAATAGAAGCAGGTGGGGCCAGGGACACAAAAAAAATATTTTAAATTTTTTCAAACTCTATATGTGTTTTAAATTATAAATCTTGTTTTTGCGATCTTGTTGAGTAACATGCACTGCACATCCTTGGATTGATGTGCGCCAAGTTTTTTAAATTCAAAATTTTTCTCTAGACTTAATAATAAGAAGCGTTTTTCCCAGGGGTTTGGAGCGGAGCTCGGAGCAGTGGAGCAATGGGTTTTTGCCCGGAGCTGGAGCGGAGCCCGGAGCAAATAATTTTGATTGCTCCACTGCTCCAGTTTATTATGTAAAATTTAAAAAAAAAAAAATTTTTTTCCTTATTTTCAACGTTTGAAGATCAATAATCTGTTTTTTCAAACATTTTTTAACTTCACTAGTTTGTTAGTGCCAAATTTTGTTATTTTTGACCAACTTCTACATATCCGATAAAATTAAACTTTGTTTTTTAAATCAATTTTTTTTTAATCAAAAAACTTTTTTTAAAAATGTTAACAATATTTGGAGCATGGAGCGGAGCTGAAGCAGACATTTTGATGCCGGAGCGGAGCAACTAAAAAATTGGACTGCTCCAAACCCCTGGTTTTTCCAATAAACTGTCGATTTTGTTCATTGTCGTAAAAGTTTAAACTTTAAAATAAATTATAACAACAACTAAATAAATAAACAGCAACAAAACACACCAACAATAATTAAACACACTAAAATAAAACGAACAGATCAACAACGCGGAAAAAATAATACACTATAAAAGAATCGCGTGCGACATACTTATAAACTT
This sequence comes from Elmis aenea, assembly GCA_947652605.1. Lineage (NCBI taxonomy): Eukaryota > Metazoa > Arthropoda > Insecta > Coleoptera > Elmidae > Elmis > Elmis aenea. The sequence continues at coordinate 28,678,122 of OX393576.1, forward strand.
AGTGACGGGCCCGATCAAACTGGCCCTACTATGAGGGTTGCGGCTGGTAAACAAACACTATCGCTATCCTGTGCTCTACTCGTATTATACAATATTGCCACAAAATACTACAGTAATTTTTTAATTTAAATAATAAAACGTATTGGAAATGAATCAAAATAGAATTAATATAATAAAATATTGTTTTAAATTATAATTATTTTGCTAGCTTCACAAATACAGGTGGGGCCTGGCCCCTGTGTCGCCTGCTAACAAGATAATTATCTTATCTTTTTAGCAACAAAGTTATTACAAATTTGTTTTGGTGTGTTGGTGACAATTATAATTGTTTTTTATAGCCTTTCATATAACCATATTACACATTGGGAAATGAAAGTCATCTGTAATTTGTTTATGCTGAAAAAAGAATTACTTAAACTACATATTTTTTTAAACTTTTAATTTTGTCAAACTGATACTTATTTAATAAAAAAAAACTGGCAATAATATCTAAACATCTAATATGCACAATGCAACACTGGTGATAATCCCTAAAACTAGGCAATATCAGTGCCAACTATGCTGCGATTTTGTCTAGTTCTAGGTTTAATGTGGTTTAATCACGGGGTTAATCCTAGGTTTAGCTTTTTTGCAATTGGGCCTAAAGTGTTAATTAAAAGTTTCAAAAAGTAAAAGTTATCATTTTTTACCCTATCATTGCAGTGTCAAAATTGTTATAAAAAAATAGGACGTTTCTATTGTCGTAAATAACCTAAATAACCTACATGCTCATTAAAGTAGGACACACTGTACGAATAACTTTACGCAGTACCTATCATAAGAGAGACTATAATGTACTGCACATTACATTAATAATGTTACCCATTTTAAAATGAAATTTTTTCTGCAGACGGCATTTTGAAGGAGAATTATCATCAAACAAGTTAGTTCGTCTTATATTCAACGGGCAAGTGTTACAACAAGATACTGAAACTCTCCAAGCATATGGTTTATTTGATAACTGTGTTGTACATTGCTTAGTACACCAACGCAGATTAAATCCAAGTGACACACGTGGCACCGAAAGTAGTAATATTGGGTCATCTACTAGTAATAACAATAATAATCAAGGTCGAGATTGGGATTTGGGAAATTTATTTTTTGCATTTGTGAGCTTTATTTTGGGATCTGCATGGTATTTTAGGTAAGTGCTATTTAAATTAACTGATATTTAGTGTTACACATGTAATTTTTAGGTATGAGTATGCCCACCTGTATACTGTGACTGCAACGGTGGCATTGGTAGCTATAACTGGTATCTTCACGGTTGTTCTAATTGGTATGTACTTTCCTGATACTGAGCAACAACAAACCCGAGCGGAGGGAAGTTCACCACAGTCATAATATCAGGATGTAATATATTTATTAAGTTTTTAATTTATGCACTGTGTAGTGTAGAAAATATATTTTTTTTTGTTAATTATTAATAGGATTTTATTTTTCTAAAGGCTTGTGTACTGTAAATACATAATTTATTGTTACTTTACTTAATTAAGAATTAAAACAACTAAGCAGTGAGTAAATGATTTTAATAATATGGAGTATTTTATTTTGTAGCACCCTGTGAATGTAATAAACAAGGTGAATTTTCGTAACAGTTAATAGCAGGCGAACGTTTTCGTAAAATGCGTTTGTTGTGATAACACGAAAAGCGTATGATGTTCTAAGGACGTTTATCGCATCTTAAGTCATACGCACGTCGCCATGTTGCTCAAGAAAGTTGGTTGTGTTTATTTTCTTAGCTATCTTTAAAGAAGATAAACGGTGCAATGAAACAGCGTGTATATAGTGAACAAATTGTAACGTGGTGATAATGCGAATAACTTATTGTTATCGGTATTAAACCTTTTGTAAATTGCAAATAACTGGTTGACCCTGAATTGTGCTATGCATCTTATGATCATCTTGTTTTGGATATGATTTACAGTTAGCTCTTCGAGGTTACGCAGGAAGTGTTTGAATAACCCAACATTTTTTAATTTTTGTTAATTATTTGTAATGTTTTGGCAGAGTTCATTGCAGTTATTTTTTGTTTCGTGTTGGCAGCGCAGTGCGCGACTTAAAAGAAGTGTGATGTAAAGCCAGCCAAGAATTTGCATTTTCCGTTGGAATATTTTAAGGATTATTTTTGATATAACATGGTGCAGGAAGTGATTCATTACACCAAGAAAAATCGTAAACGACAAATTTGGACTTCTAAAAATTAGTTAAAACTAAATTGACCTTTTTAAATTCTTGACCTGGGTTAAGTTGTCCATGTTAGAGCGTAAAAAATAACACGCAAATTACACCAAATATCAAAATCAGAAAAACACGAAAATGGGGACGTCGGAATTATTGGTGCAAGTTAATTTGTTTTATGTGCTGCTTCTGATTGGAAAAGGTTTGTAAATATTTACTTTTATTAGTTTTAACTCATTTTATTTAAAATAAGCCTCGTGCTTTATTAATTTGCTATTTAACTTGCAGATGCAAGCCATGGTTTTGCAACTCTGGCCACCAGTCTTTCGCACAGTAATAATACCACAACTCGTTGTGAGTTTTATAATCATACTATGTGCTCGGAATCACGAGAAAATGGTGGAGGACAAGGATGCAATGAACAAGAAGAATGCGAACCACCCGGTGATAGTAAAAGAAATCATTGTTTTGTGTTATGGACAAAAGATGAAGATGGAAATAGAAAAATAACATTAAAGGTTTGTACTTTTACAAGTATTTAATGTATACATAATTTATTTTACCACTTACATTGGTGACTTATAGTTGAATATTTAATATCCTGGTAAGATCAAAGATGTTGAATAAATTATTACACTGCAATAGGTATACTTTATTTAATAACTGATAGTTATTTATAAATGAGGTTAATGTTCTATATTTTATTATAAATCTAAATAGTCATTGTAAATAACTAATGTTGTCGTCTTTTTTTATTGTTAAAATATATTTCAAATATGTAGTTATTAACTTATTGTGATCTGGAAACTATGTAAACTCCTTTTGAAAAACTCTTATTTAGCGACATGAGAACAATTTGCTCATAATGGCTTAATGTGTGAAGAATCTGAATTTTGAAAGTACAAAAATTAAAAATGCATTGTATTTATGATTTAAAACCATGTAAATTTTTCTATATGTAAATGTTATGTTGTTACAGGGTTGCTTTTTGAATAATGAAGATTGTTATGATCAAACGAGATGTGTCGAAAAAGCGCAGAAACCAAAGAATTTCTTCTTTTGTTGTTGCGAGGGTAATATGTGCAACCAAAATTTTACATGGGATCCAAAACCAACCGAGCCTCCACCAATAAAAGGTATAAATGATATAAAAAAAATTATTTTCAATTGTTGAGTACTATGCATTTATTTAATAAAACCTTGAAATACTTTTTAGCCCCAGAGCCTGTTCCTGAACCATCTCATTCTACTTTAATAATTGCGGTGATTTGTACAACAGTTGCATTAATGGCTGCAGTGACGTCCGTTGTCATCTGTTGGTTATATAGAAGACAAAAACTTATGTTCAATGAGGTAATTAGTTTATTGTACAAATTAAAATTAGTATTTGTGTTATTTCATCAAATGTTTTGGTGTGAAAAAAGTTTTATACTCTATTGAAGGTTTAAAAGAATTTCTTATTTTATTTTATGTAATTTACAAGTAGATGGAACATAAAAATTTTGTTTATCTTGATATTTTTATTTATTTGGGTTTGAACCCAGCATAATTTTAATGTTTAGTAAAAAATTATTTGGCCAATAAATTTACTTATGTTACATCAATAATGAGATATTTATTAGATTTTTTTAATTTCATGCTGCTGAATTATTACAGTGGGGAGTAAGTGATTTATAATTTGTATAATATGAACACTGTTTATAACACTAGTTTAAATATTTTTTGTTAAATCTTGGCATAAAATATTTTTTTATGATCGTTTTAGTTGCCTACCATGGAGCCCCACCCGCTACCACCACCTTCACCATATCTTGATTTAAGACCTATACAACTAATAGAAATAAAAGCTCGTGGTAGATTCGGAGCCGTTTGGAAAGCTAAACATAAAACTGAAGAAGTTGCTGTAAAAATTTTTCCAGTTCAGGTAAATTTTTAAAACTGACAATAACAACATTTGCAATTTTGCTGTTTTTTATAAGTTTTTTGTTTAACTTTCAGGACAAACAGTCGTGGCTGTCAGAACAGGAAATTTACAAATTACCATTTATGGAATACCCCAATGTTTTACATTTCGTTGGTGTTGAGAAGCGGGGTGACAATTTGCAAGCCGAATTTTGGCTTATAACGGAATACCACGAAAGAGGGTCACTATGTGACTTCTTAAAAGCACATACACTTTCTTGGCATGAGCTGTGCCGCATAGCTGAAACAATGTCAAGAGGTTAGTATAATGTGTTTTTCATATAATGTTATCAAAATACCAACTTTTTAATTTATATATCGATATTTGTTGTTTTTGATAAATCTGTAGGTAGAACATGAAGTTATACAGGGTGTAGACTCGGATCACGCAACATAGCGATTTCAATGGTAAAATTTTAAAAGTCGAATTCTTGCTCCGCTAATTATTTTAAAAAAAAAGTGCAAACGTTTTTTGTAGAGAAAAAAATTCTGTATCCATAAATGTAATTAATATTACTTTTTCGTTTTCCAATAACTGAAAATTAAGCAAATTAAAAAACGCGTTTTCGCTAAAATCTGTAGTGCCTTGGAATTATGCTGTGACAACTGCCCAGCCTAATGTCACTTATACTGTCACTTTGACGCGAAATTCATTCTTAATTATACTTTATATTTTATCAAACATTTATTTTACACAATTAGTTATGTTTTCATTGCAAGATATAATAAAAATGATAATTAAGAATAAACTTCAAACGTCAAAGTGACAGTAAGTGTTAGTAAGATGGGCAGTTGTCGTAGCATAATTCCAAGGCACTACAGATTTTCGCGAAAACGCGTTTTTTAATTTGCTTATTTTTCTGTTTTTGGAAAACGAAAAAGTAATATTGATTACATTTATGGATACAGAATTTTTTTCTCTACAAAAAACGTATTTGCACTTTTTTTCTAAAATAATTAGCGGAGCAAGAATTCGACTTTTAAAATTTTACCATTGAAATTGCTATGTTGCGTGATCCGAGTCTACACCCTGTATATAAAAAGTAATATCTCTTTAAATTTTCATGTGTTTTAAAAATTTGCAGCTCCAAAATTGATTTTTGAGTTCATAGAAAATCCTTAGTAGTTTCTGAGATTATATATTATATTATATTATCCAGTAACCTCTTCTACGAGGTTTCTGAGATTAAACTAAACTTAAATAGCTCACATAACCATCCTGTGTTGTAATTTAAAATTTTTGAACGTAAAATAATATAACAGTAATAATTGTGAAACGTTCATACAAGCTTCTGAACACCACAAAACTAAACTTTATGCGTATGCTGCAGTGTTTCACACTATTGCTAATATTTTTATGTCGTCATTAGTTAAACACAGCTTAAAATGTATAATGTAATTTATTATTGTTGTGTCTCAGAAACTGCTAAGTGGATTTTTAACTTTGATTTTGTAAGACTTGAGAATATTAAAACTATTCGAGAATTTAAATTCCTTGAAAGAAATTTAATTGTTTTCAGAGCCAATTATTTAAAAAAAAAGAATTATCTTAACCCGCCGTGACTCGCGCTAGTTTTACTAACGTGGTGACTCGCGCGGGGTGTTTCTTACACCCCATCAGTTTTTCAGACTATTCGTAATTTTTCGTCTAATTTTACTGCTATTTTATTTAAAACTATTCATAAAATGATTTCACTTGAATTACTTTATACAAACTGACTTTTTACTATAGTTGTTAATGCAAAATATATTGATAGAGCTATAACAAAAAAGTATTTTACTTGGGTTAGAAAGAATAAATTATGAAACTAAATTTATTTTTGTTTGCTTATAATTTTTATTATATAAAAATAATTTGATTATAGAATACACTAAGTAAAATAATAATATCTGCTATTTTGTACCAACACGATGTAACACGATATAGCGCAGTGTAAGTACCAAGTAGGTACCTATCCTAAGGGATAAGTAACGGTACAGCAAGGATAAGTACTGCTAATAACAATTAACCTCCATAACCTGTTACAGTCAGGTATTTTCTTTCTGTCATAAGTTTCATAGAAAATGTAAGCAAATTTATAGAGCGATGTCAGCTACAGTGCAAATATGCTACAGTACATATATACTTATTGCTTAGAAATAAACGCATAGTTTTGAAAAAAAAAATCATAACTCGTTAAAAAAAGCAAAGAAACTAGTTATTTTCACAGAAAAGGTTGGAAACATATGTAACTCCAGCTACTGAAAAGTAGGGGTCATAAAGCCTAACCAAAAAAAAATTACACAATAAAAAAGAGGCTGGGGTGTCTGGAACACCCCGCGCGAGTCACGGCGGGTTAAAAGATATTTAAGTTGTATAGTTTCAATGCACTGAAATTTTGTGTTATTGTTTTCCAAACTTACAAAACCATCTCGTACCCCATTTGAAAGTTTAGTTTTACCAGCGTACCCCAGTCGGCCGAAGACAGAACTAGTTTGAGGTAGTTTTTAATAATGCAATTTTTTTTTAGCTAGACTAGTGCAAATGTAATACATTTGTATATTTCTGCAGTAGGTACACCTTTCTTATATATCAAATTTTAAAGAATTGTTTTCTAGAGCTAAAAAATGCTTAATATAAAAAATTCTGCCGTGTAGGTGTGGTAAACACTGTCTTAGATAATTAATAGCCTAATACTCTAGCTTAAAGTTAAACTTAAAATTGTGAAAATCAATATATAAATGAAAAAGTCACATGAAAAATAATAAATTTTGTTTTGTTGGACGAAATAATATGCAATAAAAATCGTTTCGTGGACTAAGTTGCATTTAATGTATTTATAGGTTTGATGCATTTACATGAGGAAGTCCATGGAAAAATGGGTGACCATTTGGTGAAACCTGCAATCGCCCACAGAGATTTTAAAAGTAAAAATGTTTTGCTCAAAAATGATATGAGTGCCTGTATAGCAGATTTTGGTCTGGCACTCGTATTTTATTCTGGTAAATCATGTGGAGATACCCATGGACAAGTCGGTACAAGACGGTAAGTACCTTGCATTAATTAATTTTTGTTGTGTTCAGATATTTAATCAAGATTTATGATTAAAAATTTTTTGTTTCAAACACTTCTTTCTTACTGTAAATCTTTTAGTTAAGTGATTCATGTTATAACAATTTCTATGATTAACTGAAAAATATACAACATTTAAGTTATTTAAAAAGGCAGTAGAATTTCGTTTAAAAATTAGATTGACAATAGATTATTTAACACTTTGCACTAGCTACATTTTTAAAATATTATACAGGGTGTTTTTTACACTAGGTCAAACTTGTGAAATTTTAAACATTGATAACTCATTTTTCTTAAATACAACACCCATTATATTTTTACACATTCTTGTAGAAAATTTGATTGTCTTTCAAAAACATCAACCATGTTTTATACCTAAAACTGATATTTTACGAGATATCGCGATTTTATTGTAAATTATAAGGGCAACGTAATATTTTCGAGTAGCCTCTGAATGTAGACAGCGGTATTTTTGAGACAATTGAAAGATAAATACAAGGAAGTTATAATATTACCTTTTCCTCACTTATTTTCAACGTTTCTAAAAATGTAGATGTAATTTTACTATTTTTACGTTTAAGTCGAGGTTTCTTAAAATTATGCATTTATTCATTGGACTAGTGTGATGGGACAATTACTAAATCCTATAAACTAATTTTTTGTGTTTCTACAGTATGATTTTCGGTTGAACCGGAAACGGTTTCAACCCTAACCGTTTTTTAAAATTTAAAGATAAGATTGGCCAGTAACTTTTGTTTAATCAGCGTTCTTTTCGCGTACTCAATAGATTATCAATTGGTTTTTAGGACTTTGCAAACGATCAAAATCAATTATATGAAAAATATTGTGACCCTGATAAGAAATCTCGATATAAACGTAAGATTGTTGAAATTACATCTACATTACAAAAAATTTCGAAAATTCGAAAAGAAAAAATATTACAATATTTTTATCTTTCAATTGTTTCAAAATTACCGCTGTCAACCTTCATAAGGTGCGTTCGGGACGCACGCTCCCAGATTGGAGCGGATTGGACAGGATTGGAGTAAGATTGTAATCACGTGGTCTCAGAGCCTCCAAGAGTACATCTTGTGCGTTCGGGACGTATAAGTGCAGAAAATCAGCGGATATTTTAAATATAAAGGTAACCTCACTATTTTGTTGTAGACCGCTCTAATCAGACATCATTGTAAGTAAAACAAGCAACAAATTGTTTTGCTTCGAATTTGTTAGATTATTTGTTTATAAAATTGATGTAAAATGATATGAAACCATTTAACTTCCCAAAATTTTGTTTTAATAATAGGGAATTACATCGAAAGTTAACTACTGTTCACAAGAAATTGTTGTTATCTAATGCAACACAATAACACGAAGCCTGGATGTTAACTGTATCTTATTCTTATGCTGTACCTGGCAATTCAAAGAATTCAAACGTAGACAATCCGTAATGCGCATGTCTTCTTTCGCGAGCTCAGCTTGCCCCAGCTTCAGAGGTGGTGCAAATTACAGTAGATTTATTTACTCCACTTATGCAGTCCCGAACGCTCTTCGGAGCGATCTTTTTTACTCCAAAGTCGCGTCCCGAACGCTGTGGAGCAAAAAAGAGCAAATAAAGCAAAAAGAGCGTACGTCCCGAACGCACCTATAGCCTACTCGAAAATATTATGTTGCTGAAATTATTTACAATAAAATCGCGATAACTCGAAAAATATTAGTTTTAGGTATGAAACATGGTTAATGTTTTTGAATGACAATCAAATTTTCTACAAGACCATGTAAAAACAAATAGGGTGTTGTGTTTAAGAAAAATGAGTTATCAATGTTTAAAGTTTCACAAGTTTGACCTAGTGTAAAAAACACCATGTATAATATTTTGAAAATGTAGCTAGCACAAAGTCAATCTATTGTTAATCTAATTTTTTAATGAAATTCTACTGCCTTTTTAAATAACTTAAATGTTGAAAAAAATTTAAAGTGCTGTATCGCTCAAAATTTTTACCAAAATGTAAATTTTACGAAAATGGTTGACTTAAGACCCACATAACCTTATACATTTTTTAAAGTAAATATTAAGAAGAATCCAAAAATGTAAAAATATACAGGATGTTCTATTTAAAATATCAAAGTTTGAGTCCATTTCCGATCGAACCGGAAGTCGTATTGTAACCTTAATATTTTCATTGAATCCGAAAAATACCATAACGCTCAGATTCAAAATTTCATTGTTATATCTACAATAGTGTTCTAGATATTTGTTTGTTTCCATACTTTTGCGCATCCCTGTATGTTTGTTTCACAGCTTCTTGCTGCTCTATTAATTTTTTCACTGTAGTTACCAAATTAACCAATAAAATAAACAGTGGTAAGCTGTGAAAGTTTATAGGAAGTAGAACTGAAAAGAAAACAATATGCAAGCGATTTTTTAATTACCATATTTCGTTTTTTTTTGTAGTTACATGGCTCCAGAAGTTTTGGAAGGAGCAATAAGTTTTACTCCCGATGCATTTTTACGCATTGATATGTACGCTTGTGGATTAGTGTTGTGGGAGTTGGTTTCACGGTGTACATCTCTAGATGGACCTGTACCGGATTATAGATTGCCCTTTGAGGAGGAAGTGGGTCAACATCCCACGTTGGAAGATATGCAAGAGTCTGTTGTACAGAGGAAGGTCCGTCCCACCATACCAGAACCATGGAGAAATAATCCAGTACGTGCTATTTATCAGTTTATGAGTAATATATTATTACCGAAGTTGACTACCATTTGAAATTGTCAATTATTATTTTATTTAAAGAAACAAAATTGTTGAGTTGTGCTGTATTTGTAGGGATTGTCAGTTATGTGTGACACTATGGAAGAATGTTGGGACCATGATGCAGAGGCCAGGTTGTCAGCGTCGTGCGTTATGGAGAGAGTAATGATCCAAAGCAGATATCATCACACACCTGTTGGAATACGTATAGAAAATGACAGTCCCGTCAAGGAAAACAGTATATGAAAAGGTATTTATTGAATTGTTGTTATTATTTGCTTTTAACCGAACACTCAAATCTTAAGTGCAACAAAAAAGTGATAACTTTAATGCTATCATGTGTGCATTACTTCTGTATTGTACATTTCCTATCTACACAATAGCGAATTTTTCATGAGGCACCAGAACAAACCGATCGGTATGTTGTCTATCCTTATCAGAAGTTATATTCTTTTTACTAAATACGGTCAGCGCGAAAATGAAGTGGTATGTTTATCAGTTTGCTGACGTTTTTTGTAATCTACAAATTTTTGTTGTTACGTATGAATTTCGTTTAATAGTGTTCTAAGGGCCAAGCTCTATCAGAGGGAGGGGCTAAAGGGGCAGATGCCCCGGGTCTCACAATTTTAGGGGGTCTCTTACAAATTTAGGGGCCTCACAATGATTAACTCGATCTGTAAAAAGCGTACGACTTTCAAAAAAACGGAGTCTTTAGTGTGAACTGGGACGAATTTTAAAACAATTCAAGAAAGCAAGGAACTGTTTTTGTAACAATGCCCCGGGCCTCGTGTTTTCTCTGAAAGGCCCTGCTACTTTCTGCCATGTCGATTAATATCATTACCGCAGTTGGTGATAATTTGTTTTTAGACAACACTCTAAAAGTATTTATACCATACATATACCTAGACTTACCATACGTCCCGGTTTGACCGGGACTGCCCGGGTTTAAAGCAGAGAGTCGAACCGGAACCGAACCGAAAACCGAAATTAATCGGTATTTTCAGCAGAACCGAAACCGGAACGAAAATCTGCAGAATTTAAAAACCGAAACCGTAACCGGAACGAAATTTTATTAACGGTTAATTTCGGTTAGAACGAAAAAATATAGTAATGGTTAATTTCGGTTCAATTTTTTTTCCGCTTTACCATTCTACACAAAAAGATCAGTTTTAAAAACTAAAACAAGTTGTTTTTGAGATATGTAATTTTGCAATCCGGAATCAAGTAAAAAATTCCACAAGTTATAACTGTAAAAGTGATTGAGATTTGTATTTTACTTCTTCGACCATGGGACACTTTGTGTTAAAATTTTATTACGGTGTGGTCAGTTTCGTCCCTCGGCGGGGTTACTATACAACACGTGTTTTATCTATTGTAGCAATAAATCATGTGTTTCTGTTTTGGTTCATCTTTTTCTAAATTGTGAGTTCTAAAAGTTCATTGCTGTTTTGTACAGTAACAAATTCGTTCGCCTTTGTGTCTTTTGCTAAGTGAAGAGTTAAAATCTACAGAAAATTTCAATGAGCTCGAAAATAACCGATCCCAAAATAACTTATCAGATCTTGAAATGTATCTTTTAAAAAAAGAAAAGGATCTAAACAGAATTATTGATGACAAAGAAGTTGATTCAAATTGTAATTTAGTTAATTTAGCAAACCAAATTATTAACTTCGAGCCAGATAGAGAACCTAAGAATACTAACGTTAAAATATTGGTCGGAGAAAAGCGTTCTTTTCCCTGAATTGGCAAATCTTGCCAAAATAATATTAGCTGTACCAGCTACACAGGCCAGCGTTGAACGAAATTTTTCTGTATTGAAAATGATACTTACGGATAAAAGGACGAATCTGTCCTACCAAAATTTGCAAAACAAACTAATGTGCCGCTTAAATAAGGATTTTTAATTTTTTTCTTATATTAAAAATATAAATGTAAATAATTTTTGGATTATATTTTGTTTTTATTTTTGTTAATAAACTTATTTAATCTTATTGAGTTCTTATATTTTATCAAATTCTAAAACTAAAGACGAAGAATAAAAAGAAATTGAATTAATATTCAGACTTACTTTTAACTTGTTATCCGAGCCGGAACAGAAAATGAACCGGAACCGAACCGGTCATGAATAAGTAAGTGTCTTAAATGGAACACCCCAAATATTTTATATAGTGTTAAGTAAATAATTTGGGTGTCTTTTTTTTTATCAACTTAATTACGCACAAGAAATTGTATAAAAATGTAGGATGTTTGATTTTAAAGAAACTGACTTATTTATGTTTAAAGTTCAGCAAAATGAACCGAGCAAAAATTAGAGACCTGCACGAGTAAGTACAAAAGTAATCAGTTACGAATCACCAATTACCTTCTGGACCGATGCAAACTCATATGCACGAGTAAGCGTAAAAGTGTCTGAATAAGAAGCGTCGCTTCATAACCATGTGCGTATATAAGATTATTCGTAAAATTCATAAAATCGTAGCATCTTTGTCGTTTATCGCTTGTTTGAGCTAGTCGCTGTGTGATAGGTAAGAAATAAGAACAAGTATAATGACATATTTCTACAGATACAGACAGGAATATTTTACACTTTGATCCATTGATGCGTTAGTTATTATTACCTCGTGATAGAAATTTGTAGTAGTACCAACGATGCCGAATTAAATAATCGGCTATATATAGCTGTTATACAATGTCCATTATTTAATGTAGGGCTACACTAATCATGAATTACGAGAATACCAAAAGAATCACTGTACTGGCCAAACGAGTGTTCATATTTGTACTCGGACGATTCTGTACTTACTTGTGCAGGTCTCTAGTCTGTATGTGTCTGTTAAAATACTCAAACAACATAAAAAACTTAAGATATTAGATATAATAGACAAATGCCTTTTTGAAAGAGAATTTGAAATGGAATCTAATCAATGAATTCTATTTTAAGAAGAAAGTTATTTGTTGGTACACAGTACAGTTGGAAATATTTTTAGGCTATGCAGTTATTCATTTTAAATATATCTTTTACTTAAATTATTTCAATATTGATTAATATGTGAGATATGAGGGAAATACACGCTGTGTGTATACAATTTCCACAATGTTTATAATTTTTGCTGCATTTTAAGTAAAGAGTTTAATTTTTATTTTCAATTTATTTTTTGTCTGCGTACGTTTTACTTTAAACATTGTAGGTGGGTTTTTAGTATTTAATGCCTACTGTTAGTCAACATCTTACTAGATATTAGATACACTAACATTTAACATTCTTTTAAAGTTAATTTTTTATGGTTTATTTTATACTTAACATAGTTCATATTCTTTTATTGTTATTAGTTCTCCCAAGACGTATCCACTAATGTACCTGCATTGCCAACGTACCTGGCGCTCAAGCAGCCTGTGCCGTGTCTTAGTTACCACACATGCCTACAAACATTACAACATCTTTATTTTTACAACATACAACAAAATAGTTCCAAGTTACTCTAAATATATCTATGTTTGTAAAATTTACTTAAAGAAGAACATGTTTGTTTATTAAAATAGTCTTTTTAAACCAATGTGCCAAACAATAGAAGACGGTGATTTTTAAACTTTTTTAATGTTTTTAAAGCGCAGCTATAATTTTTTCCTCATAGTATTATTGTGTGGTGTTCATAACACTGTTAAAGTGAAAAAAGTGTATAAAGTTAGGAACTTTGTGTGTAATTATAGTAAAATGACGTGATTTAAAATATTTAGATTGTTGGAGTAAGATTTTGGGACTTTGTAGTTGGTTATAATTACGTGAAAATATATATTGTAGTTAGTAAAATGGTTAGCTCTTTTACAAAAAAACTATAAAAAAAAAAGTTTTTACAGAGAGACTGTTCAAACGTAATTATGAAATAGTCGAATGTAATGTAAATTGTGCATTTCAGATGTAAGTAGAATGTCAAATTTTTATACATAATGTGCCATAATCCTTTGTGTAAATATAGTTTTATATATATATATATATCAGTTTTATTGTTAAAGTCATAGATGAAATAGCTAACAGTGTTGGTAATGATATCGTTAAAAGATGAATGAATAAATATAGCAAGCAATGGCAAGATTTTATTTGACTTAATAATGCTGTGTTGCAACTACTTATGATTTTTATACATAAAGGGTGGCCTAGTAAAAACTCCAGTTTTGTAATATATTGAGAAAAATGTTTTAAATGTAAAATGAAAAATTCATACAAATATGTACTATACTTGTTCATGGGATCCTGAATATATCTACTATGTTTCAATACTGTGAAGATAATAGACTATTAGCTTCTAATAATTAAAATTTTTCTCTTAATGCGATGTATTGTTGACGATATGGTCATGTGTGTACTAACGACATACAGTATGTTTGGATGTCCGGCAGGTCCGGATAAACTTTGGATTATATATTTTCATTTAACTTTTGAACTATATGTAACAGATTTTTAAAATTTTAGTTTTATTAAAACATATCAGACTAAAGTTAAACCAACAAATTAATCAGTGAACCTTCAATCTATGTGAATCACTCAAATTTGGAAGTTTAAAAGGTTTTTACCCTTAAAAGAAGTTTGATAAAATCTTACGTAAGTCATTTTTTGTTTATCGTTACTTAATTTGTTGGTCGTTCATCAAATATGTATAACAGAAGTTGGACTTATAAATTGATTTGTTTTGTAAATCAAAGCAGTTTGTTTTTAATAGTTGTTTTGAGAGGAACCTGGCTTTAAGTGAAAGATAATTATGTAGTTATAGCTGCTTGCACATTTGTTGTTTTAGTTCCAAATATAGTTGAGGCAGTATTAAACGTGTTAGTGCAGTAGCTCTACTGTTTATTTTTTATTATTTACGGTTGCCAAACTTTCACCTTTTTTAATTGGCATGGTAGATTGCAACCAATGCAAATACAATCTTTTTCCGTATTTGTCAAAATTAGCTAAATAATCGGTTTTCATGTAATTAAACCCATCGTGATGGAGTTAATTTAAATATAGTTTTTAATGGATTGTGTAAAGTATTTTATAAAGTAAAAAACAAAACAAGGAATATTATCAAATTCGCTTGTGCAATTGCAGTTAGATATATTGAGATACTATATATTTTTAATATCGTGTTAGAAGTGAAGTTATTTTTAATCACTATGTTGTTAAATAAATAAATACGTTGTAGGTTGATGTGAAATTTAGAAAAGGTACTGTTAAGAAATAAGTAAGGTTGTGGTCGCTAGCAATGACCATGTCTTGTGTAGAGGTGTATTTTGTGTACTATAATTTAATTAAATTGAGCTAACATTTATTAATGTGTACGCTTATTGTGTTTAAATATTGTATTAAAATGCGGTAATCATACTACATGCGTAAAATTTTAACAAAAGACTGATACAGAAATGATTTGGATTAAAATTAACAGATACCATTTTCAAAAGTATTTTCGTAATCTTAGCCATTAGAGTTCAAAAGTCACAAAAACAACCAAAATAATTGTAATATATTAATTACATTCATCAAAATTAAGGTGTGTAGTAATAACATTAATAGTTAAAATGATTTGTTTTTAATTTTTGTCAGTGTTGGAAAACAAGGGATGTTAGCGTTTCGAATAACAATTGAATTTTTTGTACAAAATAATTTAGTGTTGTACAGTCTTGCCAACAATGCTATCTATGATTATTTTCATATTGTTAAGTTTTATCCTATTCAACTACCTCTATATTTTTAATAGCATAAATGGTAATTATACTCTAGTTTGAATGGTGCTGACATTTTTCAAATATTTTGTTTTGAAATGGTTTTAGACTAACATTATGTTGCCATCATTAGTATTAGGTTGTTTCTGTGTGTTTTTCCCATTTGTAATTAAATACATATCACATTTACAGATACAAATTCAAGTAATCAGTTAATAATCAGAGTTGTATAATATGTAAACAGTTTTATTGTGGTATGTATTTTTTGTTTTTTAATTTTCACTAATGCCATTTCTGATAGTAATGAAGCATGCTGTGGTACAGTGTTTCTCAATCATTTTGATACTGTGGACTATGCAATGTGGCCTATTTTGTATTATAAATTCATTTGTATTTTATTCATAAAGACCATACAGTGATATAAAATTTTTATGTGCAATATGGATTTATTTAATAAAAGTTTCCAATTTTTTAAACTAGGTTTGTACTTGTTAATTTATTTAAATAATACAACGTAAAAACCAATCTATAAATGTGTGCATTTGATACTAAAATATTTACAAATTAAAAGAGAAAAATAGAAAATTGCCTAATAGTAATGACAATAAATTGAACGAACTTTTCTACTAAAATTGCATTTGAGAAAACTAAAGGTGGCCACGTATTATTGTTTGAGGGGCACTGATATGGAATGTACGGAATCTGCATCATTCCTCATGAAATAACATAATTTATTACTGTTTATACTCCTCATATATTTGTTTACAACTTCAAGTACCACAAAAGAACTGTATAATTTTAAGTTTTTTGTATGAATATTCTTGTATAATTGTACTTTTAATTACATACGTATGTATGCATCATGTATCTTATGTCTTATTAAAATTTCAGTATAAAACTGGTAGTTTTATTTGTTTTAGTAGATTTTATTGGTTGCAGGTGAGGGTGCAGTTATATTAACCTGTTTGCATCTTCAAAATGTTTTTTTTTGTGATAAGAAAAGACAATTTTAAATTATCTTCATGGCATGTACTTTTACTTTTTTTCCTACTATCAGTTTGTGTCTGAGGTTTGTGTTAAATCAGAACTGCATTTAAATTCCTACAGCTACATGATTGTGGTAAGTTAAATAATAATGTAAATGCACATTACTTATATTTTATAATACTACCAAGGCCTTTTCATTCCAACTGTGTAACTTGTTTTAGAAATTCAGACTTAATTAAGTATTTTGTAAATGAAAACAAATTTGTGGATGAGTTTAAAGTTTATTTTATTTATTCTAAGTAAAAGGACAAATTGGGCAGAACATTCAACGTCTATTACAACGTTTTTGGCCATTATTACTAATCAGTATTTTAGTTGTTGAGGTCGTCGTTAGAAGCCTTACAATATACTTTCAGCTAGGGTACCTCTATATAACAGGGTATGGCCACGCTTTACAAACCCTCCAAATTTCTAATAGCCGCTATGGGATTATATAGGATTTCTTTTAATAACTCGATTTTTAAACGAAATTTGTAGGTAAAAACTCAATTGGCGTGCAGAAATAGATGCAATAATAAGTATAGCAATTAAAAAATGAGTAAAACGAAGGATTAACAATTGTTATTAGCTATTAATGTTTAAAAAACATTTACGGAGCGCGTATTTCCATGGTAGGCATGCAACCCATGACACACGCCGCGTGTCATGGGTTGTAGGCTGGTAAGGAATAAAACACAAGACGTCATGATAAACGTATTTTTTAATGTCCAATGAGCAACTGAAAAGTATAGATTCATCAATTTAATTTTATATTTTATCACAAAATTACATTATTAATCCCAATCATTGCTATTAAGTTCGATGTAGACCAATAATACATCGCACATTTTCTTAAAAATTAAAAAAATAATTGTATTTAACTTAACTTATGAAATTTACGTATGGTAATAACTTACACAACTATCACTAATGTCTTTTAAAGTCTTAGAACACACATAAACACTCTGAACACGCAAGAAAAAAAAAATGAATATTTCCCTATGCGCTCCATACTATTTATTTGAAATCTGGAGGTCTCAGCCTAGCGGCAAGCGAAACTCGACCGTATATACACCTCAGCCAAAGAAACTTGTTCCTGGTTGACCATACCCTGTTTATTAAGGTACCCTACTTTCAGCAAAATCACCTAGAGGAGATTTCAAATTAACTATGAAATTTTAAAAAGTGAATAACAGTTTAGAGTTATATGGCATTTCTATCTATGGCCTTTCTAAGTAAACGCAGTTACGTTTTGGGAGTGGTGCAAAAAATTATACTTTTTGTAGTACGATACATGTTGCATAAAAAGAGACTATAAAATGTAAAATTTAATTTATATAGTGGCATTGTAACAATTTTGTAGACTCGTAATTATTAAAACCAAGAGAAAAACTATATTTTGCAGTTTTATTTACCGTTTATTTTGTTGTAATGGATAATGTTCACATGTTTTTTAAAGTAAATTTACATTGAAAAAAGATCGTTCCATTTCTTTGAAACCAATCATACATTTGAACTAATAGTTGATTTAATTTTATATAAAAATTTCGTAATATAACTAACATTAACAACATTTAAACTATTTAAGGTAATAAAGTAATACAACGCACAGCTAACACAAAGTGAAATCGTCGTTTTATGCAAATTCGCACGTTTATTGGTTCTATACAAATATGTTTAATAATAATAGATAGATAATTTATACCGTAGCCAATGTACCGATGGTATCTGCTGACGCTCCAAGGCTCCTTGATCGAAAACAATTAATTTTATTTAAATTAAAACTTAAAAAATGTTAAGTAATAGGTCCTGGGTAATTTAAAGTCGATGGAATTACATAGATATCACCAGTGGCGCAGGCAGTCAGAACCCATCCCCACAGGGTGACAAAAAGTCGATATAGGGCCGGAGAATTGCAAATTTTGTGATAAAAAGAAGACCCTCGCCTCTTTTTGCCGTTTATTACCCCCCCCCCGTGATTAAACCATCAAACTTACTTAACTTAATAGTTAAAGACAGAAAAGTACTTAAATCAGCAAAAATATGCAGGTTTTTGAAACAAGTTCAGAACTTACTATTTACAAACACGTTCTACCACAATTGATTTTTGAGTTTAATAATTTATTAGATACATCTCCTTTAGAGAGACCGCACATTACAGACTTTTAGTCGGCCGACAGTTTAATCGTTATCGGCCCATGACAGGGATTTGTCACCGACTAAATAGTTTAGTTGGAAGCGGGTACGCACGCTATACCCGACAGTTTCCACGAGGTGCAAAGAAAGATGGTTCCCAGAGCAGTTATCATATCTGCTATTATCGCAAAAAGGCAGCGAAAGAAACAATACCGGCCGACTATTTGTCGGCGAGTGTGCGGACTCCAATACAAGCCTGTACTATTTCAACGTCGCCCGATAGTTGGCCGACTTTTTTGTCCACAGGGAATCGGGTCTCTGACGATTATTTAGTTGGCCGACTTTTCATCGGCACGTGTGCGCGCTCTCATAAACACTCATGCCATTTGCGAAGACGATTAAACTGTCGGCCGATTAACCCTTTCGTCCCGAGTCTTAGTATTACAGTGATATCGAAATAATGTATAAAGGTTAGGGGTGGGCGATATCCAAATTTCGATATCGAATATCGATATCGAAATTATATCGATATATATCGATATATCGATATAGCGACATATCGACATATCGATATATCGACATATCGATATATCGATATATCGATATATCGACATATCGACATATCGACATATCGATATATCGACATATCGATATATCGATATTCCGATATATCGATATATCGATATATCGATATATCGATATCCGATATTTCGATATATCGACATATCGATATCAAAATTATATCGATATTTATCGATATATCGATATATCGCCCAGCCCTAATAAAGGTTTTTTTGTGCGATCGTACTAGAAACAGCTGTTTGACGGACGCGTTAGCAGCCATAAAGTACTGCATTACCGGCGTTACCCTTAGCAACTGCCAAAAAAGTACTTTTCCGGCCGTTACCCTTAGCAACGGCCGAAAAAGTAACTTGTTCGGCCGCTACAGCGTACGAAAAAGTAAATTTGCATTAAAGCTAACAGCATACGCCGTCATCTGTCAGTGACAGAATGTCACGTAGTTTCTAACCTATATTTTTGAAAAATACTAAAAATTTAAATTGTTTTTAATTCGATCGCACAAAAAATGTAATATGCACCTCGGCCAAAACGTAGTTTTTGGTCTTGATACATGAATAACCATTAATTTTTCTCTCTGGATTATATAATGACGTTAGTTGTAGCGCAAACTATATACTTTATTTGTAAGCAGTTGCTAATGAAAAGACCATTATTTAAAAAAAACTGTAAATATTAAAATTTTAAATTAATAATAAATTGTTGGTTAGGCACCACTAATTGCCAAACTTATTTTGATATCTCTGCAATAATAAAGCATATTATAATAAATTATTAAAATGCCAAAAAATATCTTTAAAACTGAATGTGGTAAAAATATTTGTAATAATTCCGAATTTGTCTCGAAAAATTGCATTATTTTGGTAATTTAACTATTCCTTTTTCTTTGATAGTGAGATTAGATAACCCTAACGAAGTGGGACCACCTGGTACTATACTGCTCAAAACAATTAAGTGTATCTAAAAGTTTGCAATAAATATGTAAAATATCCCTTAATTGTTTTGGATGCGTAGTGTTACTTTATTAAAAACTTTTATAATAGATTAATGAGAATAACTAACATTTGAATTGTATGCAATAATTGATGTATTGTGTAAATACTTATGGATTATAATTAAAAAGGGACGATATAATTCTTAAGGCTATACATTAAGAAATTGCGTATTTTTACTTCCGATATTAATCTACGACTCGCTTAATATTAAAACATTTTCCACTCCTTGGCCTTGGTTCGATTAACAATGCATTTTAGATATGTGTAGCGGCTACAAAATTTCTATTTCTAAAAACTAATCCATTCAGTCTTACATTTTAATTCAAGTAATTTAAAAATTTGCTTTCGACTTTGAATCTAAAATTTTATTTTGTAGCAATTAGTCAAGACAAAAAGTCAAATTGGCATTATTAGCAAAAACTACTTGTTGGTCAATAAAACTACGGAATTTTCTCTATTCATCTACTTACAAAAAATACAAAAATATAGAATGACTTCCACATTAACCATTAACATGTTGACGTTACTACCATGATAATGATATAAGTAAATCTTAACAGGTTTTGTGTGTTTTCCATTAGAATATTAAAACATTCCAAATTTATGGTTGATTTGTCATTTTCATTGATGTTTTTGCATTCTGAATGTAAACTTTGTTTAATTCTTAAAATGTTTCCTTTCAACTAATTAGTTAAATTTCTAAATAGATATATATTTCCACAAGCAGTGGCATAATTAGAAGTTAACAATAATTGTTAATCGTAATCAACTAATGTTAAAGAATGTTTTTGTAGTTTTATACTTTTTAAAAATTTATGATTGATTAAAAATGAATACAAATGTTGTTTTTCAGTATTTGCTTCACGAAGAAAAAGGCAGCCTCGATATAAAACAACTCTTAATACCAATTTTACCGAAAAATCAGTAGCAAATGTAGTTGAAAATGTAAATGTTTGTAGCTTTCTGTGAATAGCTTCTTTATTTTTAGTTTTGCTCAGTGCTCAATAAAGTTCTTTTATGGAATAGTTCAATTTTATACTAAAATCTTCAAAGGCAATTTCAGTTTATTATGGCTATTTTTAGTTGTTATTTAGTAGACTACGAGTAATGACGAAATTGTAGTTGTCTTGAGAATAAAGAAAGCGCGAACCTTTTTAAAATATTGCATAATCGCAGGTTAACAGTATGATGTGCCAAGCGAACATATCACAGATATACCTTATATAGCGATAAGAAAATTCGCCAAATAGCTTGCGTTAAGTGCAACAGATGTAATAATCTTTTGGAGCAATTAATTAAAAATAGTGAACGCTATTCTTTTTTAAATTGCATTGGTTAACTGTTTTTTGATCAGTTGATTTCTCCATGATGAGAGACCAGTGAGTAAAATTATTTTTCGTTACTTTTTACAATTTCACTCAAAAAATTACTAATAATATATAAACATTTGTGATTACTACTGTATTAATTAATGAAATTTAAATTCAGTTGAATCATTCCAGTGAATGTTTAAAGTTGAACATCGGTTGCCGGTTGGCTTTATATCGAGGTAGCGCTATTTAAGTTAACTGGCAAGTCGAATTTCAGTTTTAAAAGCAAAAATTGTCTTTGCAATATTCTTTTGAATTTACTTCGTATTTTACCAATCAAATTTCTATTATGTTGTTAATACATGGATACATATATTTTTGTTGGGTTTAATATTACCTTTAGAAATCAACATTGTTATTGTAGGAAGACTTAAACTGTACTAGCATTTCATTGTATACAGGGTGACCAATCTTTTAGGTTTTGGACGCTTTGTCCCCCCGTTATGGTGATAATAATTGTTGGGGCGCCTAAATATGCCGTGTTATTTATTTAATATACTTTAATATATGTATATTTGATATATGCATTGAGACATTTTGAAAACGAAGAAACGATCAAACCATTGTATGTACAGTAGAACCGCGATTATCTGGATTGTAACAAACAATTTTTACAGAAAAAATGGCGGATTATACAAACTTGTTGCGTAACTCGCACAACCACTTCATTCATGAATGAAGTCGGTCATGGTACACGTCACGTAACGGACAGTGTCCTCGGTTTATCCGGAAGCCTCGTTGACATGGTGACGCTAACGTTATGACATTTAATGCCACGATATCGCAAGGATACTAGATACTTAACTAAAACGATGGCCCATCCGACGAAATTCGTAAACATATCGATGACGAAAGAGTGATATTAATTACGTCAGCCATGACGTCCTACAAATGCTATTTATAAAGTGACAGATGTGTCATATGTCCCACATGTATAAAACGTTTAGGTGTAAATAAATCGACCCATTTGGTTTATAAGAAACCTTATCTTATTTGGCAATGAAATTAACAAGAACATTTTTCACAAAAAAAAATCTTTGGTGAGCTATTCCAATTAATGTCATCTAGCTATACTTTGGAACTTGTCATGCAACATAAAATCTAAGACATCGACTCACTCTTTTTTGCGTTATTATAGACTTCACTTCCGGATAGCCAAGTAACACATTAGTCTTATGGGAATGGACTAACCTATTAGTTTACTATCCTTCACTTGACGATATCGCTTGACATTCGGTGTCACGACACTAGGTGTTCACACGTAATATGATATACTTTAGTGTCACCACATTAAAATAAAAATTGCCGCACATAACTGCAGCAGCGAATGTTGTAGAACAACTAATTATTTTGAAGTCGCTATATTCGGAAATAGATTTGTTCCTTAAACAAGGATATTGTTGATAATGCTCTAAAAACGTTAGAACATCTATTGCGGACATGATAAATTGAAAATCGATGACAAACAAATGTATATTATTTGTCTATTATGACATGATTATGACAAACGCGCTGTTAAAATAAAAAAGTATGGTAGGCTTACGTCGAGTGCATCATTTTCAATATGAAAAGTTGGCAGCGTCACGGCACTAGCGTCATGACATTGTGGCATCGCGACATCAGGCTATTCAGACGGAACCATACGACATTTTTAATGCCACGGCATTTAGTGTCACGACGGTGAACGAGGCTTTATCCTTATTTCGTCCGGATAATCGAGGTTCTACAGAGTTTTGTACCACCGTGTTATTGCTTACAATGCTTATAATATTTGTAGTACTAGCAGGGAATACTTTAATCCTTAATTGTTTAATTTATTTTGCTTATTTTTGTTTCCCTGAATCCCCGTACATACAAAATTTCATTATCTGGTCACCCTAATTGTATAATATGTAGTTATTAGCTAAACAAGTAGATATTGTTCTCACTGTATTATAAACAAATGTACAAGAAAGTACTAACGCTAATCTATGTTAGGTACTTATGTAAACTAATCTTGAAGCTATGATACAAAATTTAATTTTGATTTGGCACAACTTTGGCTCTTAGCATCGCTATGGTTTGTAAAGTCACCGGTTCTGTTGGAGATTCCGAGTCTGAACTTGTTCCATAGGGTAGATGACCAATGCCAGTCATGTTATCTGCGATTTTGTTTTCAAACATATTTTTAAGATTAGCAGAGCCATCTAAAAATAAAAAAAATGCTTTTAAACATTTCTCCTTTTAAGTGCATTACTTATTTAATATTACGTACATAATTTATTTCCATTTCCAAGATCAACGTTATCGACGTGATATTTTGCTGCTAAAGCTGCGAGTTGATCGAGTTCGGCTTCATCATCATCTAAACTAGAATAACTTCCAGTTGTTCCATCTGAAGATCCCTTAGATTGTTTATCCGCCCCAGGCCCAATTTCTACTTCTTCCTACAGAAATATTTTCATTAATTTAAATATTATAATAGATCTCTTACACAAAAAAAACAGCTGGTGTCTGAAAGAACGTCGAGAGTTAACTCGGCCGGGTTCCACAGCAAAATCGACGAAATACTTCTCGTATTGATGTAGTTTAAAATCGTGGCTGCTTAGATTTACTAAATTATATTTATAGACATTCTAATATCAAAAACTTGTGTTTATGTGTAGCTAAATCATTGTCACCTAGGGCGTGTATTTAAGACAAAACCAAGTTGGTGCAATGATTTTAAAATTTTTGAATGCGAATGAAATTGTGATAAAGGACTTGAAAATACCTATCGTAAAAATGTATTTTAAAATTGAAATTTTTAATCAAATTCACTTGTAAAGAAACTTGTGAATAAAATATAAACAATGTGTGACAATTTTACTATTATTAGTTATAGTTTTCTAGGTGCTGCACATTTTCTTTTATTTAATTAAATTTGCTTTTCTTAGCGTTTACAAGATCACAATGCATTGAAAGTTTATCCTGATGACCCTGTATAAAATTGGTGATTCGTATATTGTACAGGGTGGCCTATTTTCGATGCCCATACAGGGTATCTCGGTTATTATCAAAGAGTAGCCTCGATTTCTTTTTTCGGAAGAAACTCATTGCCGTAAACAGAGTTTTGATATCTTTTTTAATTTTTGAAATATAGTCAAAAACCGATTTTTGGCAATTTTCAAAAATGTTAAATATCTCGCTTAAACGAAAAGATAGAGAAAAACTTTAAACACATTTATGGCATGGTTTTTTGTCCTTAATAAGATAGCGATATTTAATTTTTTTTACTTATATAAATAAGAAAGTTAGGTGTAATATATCGCTACTTATATGACTAAAATAAATTGAACATCTCTATCTTATTAAGGACGAAAAACCATGCAAAAAATGTTTTAAAACTTTTTCTTTGTCTTTTCGTTTAGGCGAGATATTTAACATTTTTGAAAATTGCTAAAAATCTGTTTTTGACTATATTTCAAAAATTAAAAAAAATATCAAAAATCTGTTTACGGCAATGAGTTTCTCTAGAAATAAGAAATCGGGAGTACGTACCTAGTTTTTTTCTATCTCTGATAATAACCGAGATACCCTGTATGGGCATCGAAAATAGGCCACCCTGTACTTCCTCCACCTTCTTTTCTCATAAACATGTTTTTTAAAATTCAAAAAATGCCTTTAGATAAGATTCCTGAGAGGCTTGTAGTAAAAATAATTTTTAACGACAGAGAACTTTATTTTATAATATTCAAGTCGTTGATTTTTTGTAAGTAGGTCACCAAAAATACACGAAAGAACATCTTTGTATGTCTTTAGTACCAAGTTATAACTTTTTAAGACAAGAAACTAAGAAAATCCAATAAATTGGATTTATTACACAATTTAAATGTAAGGACTTTTAACTTTGATGTAAAGCTAAACATTTTCAATTTTATCAACAATAAAAACAATAAGGGTATAGTAAGATTTGTATTTTTTCTACCTCTTGCTCTTCACTGCTATCTTCAGAACTGCTACTTTCACTGCTTTCGGATGTACTGGAGTTACTATCGTCATCATCTACATCTGTTTCGTCACTGTTGTTCCCATCATCTTCGTTATTGCAGTTAACTGAAAGTAAAATAATAGTAAATTTTTAGAAAATATGCGAATTATTAATAAGGTTATCTGAATTTTAAAATAAATACAGAACGTGGCTAGATAAACATACTCATCAAAGATTTTTGTTATTTTTTACACTCCCTCTGCCTGTCACTGGAATTGTTGATTTTTTATCATTGACGGTCTTAATAATTCATGACATTTTTAAATAAAAATTAAACAAAGTTAATAAACATCAAAAACTACCAAAATGGCTTTAACGACATGATCACTTGACTGCACGGCACACCTTGTTTTTATCATAACATTGTCTATAGTGAGTCTATTAATTTAATATACGTCTATTTATCATTTTTACTTTTGAAATGATAATAAAAGATTTGATATTTAAAATTCTTGCCTTTTTTTCGTTTCTTGAATAGGTTTCAAAATCCTTTAAATATTTAAATACAGCTTTTAAAAATTACGAATTCAATTGGTGGATGCACCGGGTGAGCAACAGTGACTCGCTTTATGTTTTTAATAAATAAACTATTTTTTGTCAATATCGCGTTTATTTATTACATAAAAAAAAAGATTTTAACTCCTCCACACTTCTAAAGCTCGAAAATAGCTTATAACAAACTTATAACAATAGCATTTTGAGTTACGAGGATAGGTTCTAAATACGTTATTTTTAATTCTTTTGTAAACAGAAAAACTTGATTGGAATATGAGGTATAGTAATTTAAATTTGTTTTAAATAGAACATATGCTGAATTTATGTAGCCCAAAAAGACATTAAATTTAGGATAATTGTTACCTATATTTAGTGGAAGAATGACCAATGTTATTTTATATATGGCTATTCGCGTGGTATTTTACTTTGTTAATAGACATCTCGACCTTTCAAGATATTGTTATTTCTAAGCATGAAAATGTCAGGTGATAAAAAGTCTGTTACCATTGTTTTAAATGTTATTATTACCGAGCTCGGTGGCTGGTTGGTAAGCAACCTAGCGAGTACCGTAAAATGGGGTAAAGTTGACCAATTTTGAACTTTAATTGCAATTATAAACTATTTTAAATTATATTATTAAGTTAAGAAAATAACTATAGTATGAGTATTAGTACTGACTTCATATGTAGTATGTACTTCAAACACACAAAATTGGGTGAAGTTGACTGCATATGAATTTTACTGTTTAAAAGCGATTTTCGAATAGTTGGGGTGACCAATGTATAACCAATTGTAATTTATTATTATTACTTCATTTACCAAATTGCGAAAAAAAAAACTGTAAAACAAGAAACAACATTTAATGGTTATGGTAAGCTTTATATCAAACATACCTACAAAATTTTGCTTTCAAATAAAATATTTTTTTACAATAAGTTAAAAAAGGACATGTCAAACTCAAATCTGCGATTAACCTTAGGTTCACTTGATTTCTTCTTTATGTTGTCTATGGAGACTTCATCTGAATCTTCAATGTTGGGCCAGACAAAGCTGTTTGCTTTGGATCACTTTAAAAAATTAACACATATTTCGTCTTCACTCACTGATAAGACCTTTCCAATAAAATGTTTTAATGTATTTTTGGTTTGGTACTCTACAACAACCCATGACCCAGTTATTGCATCACTACTGTCAAGGTGTCAAGGTTGTTTTCCTCTGCAGCAGCTTCGTTCTCAATGTTTACGCTAACTTTCTATGTTCATCTCTGCTTCGTCATCCTTCTATCTCTTCCTCTGAATTTTCCACACTTTCGTCTGTAATTTTTCTTTTTACACTTTGAATTTTACTTGTTGAAGGTACTCATTAGGCATTTTATCTGGTGAGTCTTCGAAGGCAACCAACCTTCCGGGAATGACATTAAGTTTTTTTCTTTTCATTGTAGGGTCGCGTTTTTAAGGATTTCTTTGTTCTTTTATATAGTCAACAATTACTTCACCTATGCTTTGATTTCGAACTTCGTCCTTCTAAGGAATTTAATCTAGAAGCTTCTTTTTAGTTGGAGGATATATTCCGCTAGAATAAAACCCTTTTTGAGCATTTTTTTGCGCCATAGGAGCCATTCGGTCGAAGAGTTTTTTTAATAATCGTGGGAAGACACTTTTTTCTACAGAAGATGTGTTTGGATTGCCCTTTTTCCACTACTGCAATATCTGTTTCCAATAATTTTTCATTGGACCGAAAAAGCTGACATCGTGAACCGAAACGATACATAAGTCTAATATTCGGGAATAAACAACTGCAAACCTTTCAAGTTTAGACTTGTCTCGGTCAACTTCACCCAGGCGGTCATGTTCACCCCAAAATGCTCGTAAATCTGCCAAATTTAATAAAAGTCTTAAATTTGGCAAAACGCAAAGGATGATGATTAAATGCAACTTTAGGTTATTATCTAGTTATAAAACCTAATTAAAAAATTGAAGTAACAGATACATTCAATGTTTTATTTAGCGGTCTTTAGATGAAAGTTTAACGACTTAGTTTTGCAATAGAATTATAGTGACACATTTAAATATTTTTTTTAGGTTATAGAAAGATAATATATTTTTTTTAAATACAAACTATACAAGAAATGAAGCTATAATCAAAGTAAAACGTCATAATCGTATAAACATTATGAACAACAAATGTATGCAACTATAAAACATTTTAGTATTTTTCGGTCATCTTCACCCCGGCGGTCAAATACACCCCATTTTACGGTACTCGGAAGGTCGTGGGTTCGAATCCCGAGGCCCTGTCATTGCAGGGGTTTCAGGTGGTTTCCCCTTCCTACAATAGGCAAATGCTGTGACAGTATATTCACCTACCCTGTACCCTTACCCACCTCATCATTGTCCCCCCTACACTTCGTTGATTGGTCATGGCACCGAAAATATACCGAAGTAAGATAAATCAGCTAAAAAAAAGTTATGATTGAGATAACAGCAAAACTTACTTTGTCGAAGTTTCTCCAGTATAAGAGGATAAAATTCCTTGGCTGTTCCATTGTTAGGCTCATATTGTAAAACTAAAATAAAAGTGATTAATAAATTCTTTCAAAATTACAAAAAATTATTGATGCAAATTGCATTAAGTAAGACAAGTTTAGTTCATGTTGTAGCTTGTGACTTCATATTTTAATAGGGTTAGAAATACAGGTTGACAACGAAATTTGTACCATTTCAATAATTGTATTGTTTTTAGGACTAAAGTTAAATTGTAGGATATCATTTGAGTCTTAAAAACCGATGTTTTGTTCGCAAATCAAGAAAGGATTGAAATATATTTAACTTATCTTCAATTATATTTTAAATGTTATTAATTGCGTGTACGTTAATTTGCGCCTAGTAAATAATTTAATGCCTGCTTTACTTAGCTTTTATGGAGGATCTACAAATTTACATGCAAAAGAGAAGAGATATTTAACATGGTAATAGTTTGGGCAAGGGACGACGACTGCTGTTAAAGGCTTTTGTATAAATAGTGTATATTTTAGCTACAACAATCAGTTTAGCGAAATTCAAACGTTAAAATCAACAAGAAATAAATGAAGTGATAGGTATAACTAATGTTAATGGAAAAGTACTTACTGAGTTTGCAGTATTTTAGTGCCGTATCGTAATCCTTCAGCATTACAGCTGACAAAAACTGCAAAAACATCAAATGTTAAGTAAGATAAAAGTTCTATAGACTATACAGAACATAATAAATTATGCAATAGACTTATGTGTTAAAAATTAAATTTTGTTGAAACTGAACAAAAAAATTTATATTTGACTTGAGGAGTAAATAAAGTAAGAAAAGCAATAAATGTTTCAATGACTTCAGTGGTTAATATTTAATGGAAAAAATATATACATGTTTTTAAATAAAAATTCTAAGAACAATCTTTTTTTGAAGAAAATCTGTACAAGTTTATTTTATACAATATACAGGGTGTGTAAAAATTGGCGGAAGCGCTTCACGTGGCGATGTTCTTCGTAAAATTCTAAGTCGAAAATCTTAATACGAAAATGTTGTACCATGCTTGCTGTGTCTGCAAGAGGTCCTCAAAGTTTTCACATTTAGTCCTTTAATAAGCGTTATTATTTAATACTTGCAAATGAAAAAGCTGCAATTTGGAATAAAAATAAATTTCTAATAACATTTTTTTCTAGTTATTGTGTTCTTCCTTTCAAAAATTGGTGTTGAAAATATGTAAATCACTGATTTGAATGAAAATAATACATATGGCAACATTGTCATTAGCTGTCATCTCTGTTTTTCTCGTAATTGTTTCTAGTTTGTGTTTTACGATACCCAAAAGTTTGCAGCTATGTTTACGAACTGAAGGCATTCAGTTCGAACAAAAATTGTAAATACCTAAGTAAAAATTGCTGATAAAAAAATGTCCAAACGCAAATCAATGTATGCAATGTTGGCAATTTTTTTTTCTTTAAATGGTTCCTGAGGCCATAGGAAGCATGGTACAACATTTTTGTATTAAGATTTTCTACTTAAAATTTTACGAAGAACATCGTCACGTGTAGCGCTTCCGCCAATTTATACACACCCTGTATTTATACAAAAGCTTCTAGAAAACCATTAAATGTATTTGGAAACATTTATTTTTGTTACACATTTTAATTAGTCATACGGGGTGATTCGGTGTGATCGTTACACCCCTATAAGTTTTTTAGTTTAAAAAGAAACCCCTATAAACCTTATATTTTTGTAAATCGCAAAAATTCTCTATCAAATGACGTTACAATGTTTTTTCGGAGATGAAATATGCCAGCGATAGTCACTATTTTTTGAAAATAAATTAGTAGGTATAGGTACTGTTTTTTATTGATTCTGAAAGATAATTCAATTCTAAATTCCATATTGGAACCTTTTTGAGAAAAATCAGTTTAAAAATTATTTATTATTTTTCACAAAATTTTCTGTATTTGACTAGACAAAACACGATCGCTGTAGTAATTAACAGTTTATAACTTGTGTAAATGTGTTTTATTATTTTTCGACATAAGAATAAGTACCCCATTAACATAAAGTTGACGACGCACGCTTGTGATTTTATGTCAATAAAGTTGCAGCAAAAGAGTGTCGAAATAATTGTTTAACCTTTATGTTAGTAACCGAAATTCACAATGTTGTTCCAATGACAGATTTTTCTATAATAAACTTATGCTATAAGTTTTGTATATTTTTCCAAATATCCAAATATAATGACAGGTTGGTCAAATCATTCAGTTTAAAATTTCAAATTATAAAACCTGTAACAAACATACAAAACATTTAATTCGCTATTGAATGAGATAACAAACAAACCAGATATACATATTAAAATAAATTGAAAACGACCATCTAACTTAACACCCTATTGCAGCGTTTCACAAAGTTTTTTGACCGCGGACTAGCATTTTTTATAACATTTTTACGCGGCCCTCTTTTATGTAAGAAAACATAATCTATATACAGGGTGTGTAAAAATTGGCGGAAGGGCTACACGGAGCGATGTTCTTCGTAAAATTCTAAGTCGAAAATCTTAATACGAAAATGTTGTACCATGCTTCCTATGGCCTCAGGAACCATTTAAAGAAAAAAAAAAATTTGCAACATTGCATACATTGATTTGCGTTTGGACATTTTTTTATCAGCAATTTTTACTTAGGTATTTACATTTTTTGTTCGAACTGAAAGCCTTCAGTTCGTAAACATGGCTGCAAACTTTTGGGTATCGTAAAACACAAACAAGAAATAATTACGAGAAAAACAGAGATGACAGCTAAGGACAATGTTGCCATATGTATTACTGTCATTAAAATCAGTGATTTACATATTTTCAACACCAATTTTTGAAAGGAAGAACACAATATCTAGGAAAAAATACTATTCGAAATCTATTTTTATTACAAATTGCAGCTTTTTCATTTGCAAGTATTAAATAATAACGCCTATTACAGGACTAAATGTCAAAGCTTTGAGGACCTCTTACAGACACAGCAAGCATGGTACAACATTTTCGTATTAAGATTTTCGACTTAGAATTTTACGAAGAACATCGCCCCGTGTAGCCCTTCCGCCAATTTTTACACACCCTGTATATAAAAATGAATGTATGTATGTATTTGTTTGTTTGTCCTTTATGCATTACTATACCATTCATCCGATTCTGACCAAATTTGGCACAGACAATCTATAGGACCATGGGAAAAAGATAGGCTATATAAGAATTCCCAAAAGTTCCAAAAATTCCCAAAAGTTCCAAAATTCCCAAAAGATCCAACATTCCCAAAAGTTTCAAAATTCTCAATAGATACAAAAATTCTCAATAGATACAAAAATTCTCAATAGATACAAAAATTCCCAAAAGATCCAAAATTCTCAAAAGGTCAAAAACGTCCACCGGGCGCGAGCGCGAAGCGCGAGTAGTCTGTGATTGATAAAAAAAATTCACCGAGTGAAGCCGGGTAACTACGCTAGTATATCATACTCCTATTATTTAGAGTGCTAATTTTAATTTTTGATAAATGGGTTAATAAAAAATCAGCTTATTTATTTTAAATAGACTTTATTAAACTCAATAAATCGCACATTTCAATATAAATTTAAATAATTTTTAATAATGATAATAGTATAAGTAGCAAATTTTGTTTTACATATTACAAAGTTTTTTTAAATTTTTTTCTTGAAGACCGGATTTTTTTTTCTGCGGACCGGTACTGGGCTGCGGACCACAGTTTGGTAAACGCTGCCCTATTGTAACAATTCGTTATATTTTAAACATCTGTTAAACATTTGTGTTGTTACAAATTACTTTCCATCCATTTTAACCAATCGCAAAATAGTCATTTTCTCCTGATTTCCTGTTAAAGATTTTTACACAATTGTAACACAACCTCCAAATCAGTAATTTATAAAACAAGTTTTAGACTTATACAAACAGTCATAATGATTACTGGTTCATGTCACTTTTGCTAAAAAGCAGCAATAAAAAGGCGCAAAAAACTAAAAAATCTTGCATAGCATGCGAAAAACTTCTTTGCAGATGCAATGAGCATGCCATAACAATTACAATATGTAAAGAATATGCCTAAATAAATAAATATTATTGTTTTTTTCAGATAGACATTTGTTTGGATTCATTTAATCATCCCTGTAATTATATACCTATTAGTGTGTTTAATCGATATTTGCTCATAAATCTAATCTTTCTACAGGTGGGTACCCGATTATTGAGAATGACTACATGAACTTTGAAGTAAAAAGTTTTTTGGTTCCGGGACGGAAAAAAAATGAAACCATATTTCGCTTTAAAAAGGTAAAATCGCGACGATCTGGGAGGTTTTAAAAAAAAATCACTTAAACATTACAACATTAAAAAATTTCACCAAAAGCGCTTAGATGGGTACTCGGGTACCCGGGTACCCGGTTATTGACAAAAAGCAGGGCTGTCCATATGAGTGCGTGCGGGCCATTTCTTTTAGCGGGCCAATATTGAGTATAATTCTAATAGGCGAAACGAAATTTTATGTATACAGGGTGCCCATTTTTCTAACCTGATGTATGGGTAACTTCGTTAATATTAGAGATACAGAAACGTTTAAATTAGCAAATTTGTGCAGAATTTAAAGGGAAATCTGATGCCATTTTCAAATTTAACCTACGTCATCAACTTTTTGAAATATTTTGAAAAAACTGAAAATGGTCGATTTTTTCAAACTTCAATAATTGCGTAACGTAACCATACGAGTTGGAACAAAAATAAAAATTGGCTTTTATAGACGTTTTTACGTAGATTTTAAATATCTTAACGAAATTTTCATAGCAATCTCGATTTCCGAGTTATAGCACAAACTTGCATTTTTTAAAATGGAACTCATAGTTGGCTGTGGCCTTATTAAAAAGGTTATTTTTTTCTCGTTTCAAAGATATAAGGTTTGTTATGCTTTACTCTTGTAGTTTTTCTTTAAATAAGCAAAAATCATTTTACATGTTCACCGCCTACTATAATAGATCGGAGTTATCCCGTGTTGGTCTTTTTTTTTCGATGTGACATTTAAGAGTTGTCTCTTATTGTTAGTGTAGCAGTTATTAGCCAGTTAGAAATTTTAAAAACAAAACCTCAGAGTTTGTCAAATAAAATTTATTGTTTGTTATACGTATAAATGTCTCTCTTGTGTTGGCTTAGTGCAAAATTTTAATTATTTTTAACATGACGCTGCTCCTGCGCATTTTTTTAAATGGAACTTATAGTTGGCTGTGGTATTATTAAAAAGGTTATTTTTTTCTTGTTTCAATGATATAAGGTTTGTTATGGTTTACTCTTGTAGTTTTTCTTTAAATAAGCAAAAATCATTTTACATGTTCACTGCCTACTAATGGATGGGAGATATCCCGTGTTGATGTTCTTTTTTTTCGATGTGACATTTAAGAGTTGTCTCTTATCGTTAGTGTAGAGTAGAGATGAGCAGAATCACTCTTTTTGGTGAGTTGACTCTTTTGAATCAGTTCGCTAAACTGAGTGGCTCAAAAGAGTGACTCAAAAGAGTGGCTTGTTCAGAATGGTTCGAATTATCGTACGCTGCACCACTCCTGAATCGCAAATCGCGTACGGAATGGACTGTGAGAACTGGTGGGGGAAGTGATGTTATTAAGGCACGATGTTACGTAAAAACATCTATAAAAGCCAATTTTTATTTTTGTTCTAACTCGTATGGTTACGGAATTATTCAAGTTTGAAATAATCGACCATTTTCAGTTTTTTCAAAATATTTCAAAAAGTTGATGACGTAGGTCAAATTTGAAAATGGCATCAGATTTCCCTTTAAATTCTGCATAAATTTGCTAATTTAAACGTTTCTGTATCTCTAATATTAACGGAGTTACCCATCCAACAGGTTAGAAAAATGGGCACCCTGTATATCGTGTAGAGGGTTAAGTTGAATGATTTTTTAAAAGATGTTTAGGGACCACAAAAGTTCTTTCGCGGGCCGGATGTGGCCCGCGGGCCGCCAGTTGTACAGCCCTGACATGAGGATTAAACTAAACTACATTTTTTCCAATTTACCACTTGAAAGAATCACCCATATTCCCATATTTAAGTTTTTTAATTATTATTTTTCGTTTTTAAATAAAAAATATCTAGATATAAAATGTCCCTTCCATTCGTAGATTTTAAATGAAAGATTTGCTCAAACTCATTACAAATAATCTACTGTTAGCGGTATTTAAAAAAGTAAACACCGAAAAACGGTAGTTATTTCGTTTTATCGGCATTGGTACACATTTCTCACTTTTAACGAAGATTAATGTGTTCATTTTCAAAGCAAACATTTCTTTGCCTACGAAATAGCCGGCAGAAGAATAGAATCTATTAACTCCCCAACCAGTACGTTGCCTAGAAAACCTTTCCACGTATAGGTACATATTTCTTTTTACATTTGCCCTTAAACGCCACGCGATTTACATTTATACTACCGCTGTATATATTTCAAAATTAAGTTAGTTGGCGGAATGAGAACAAAACTTTATCGTCGCCCAAAAACTTTTAAAAATCTGCACAAAGGATGTCAAGGCAAATCAAAATATACTTTCATTGTTTGATATTTTTAAAGATTGTTGAAATTTCTGAAACTAAGAACACTACTTAATTAAGCACAAAAAAAGTGTCATGAAATTATTCTTAGCAAAATATAATTAACTCAAAATGGTAATCACAAATTTAAATAGAAATATTAGATATAATTTAGTATTTTAAGTCTAGTTTAATCTACAAATCTAAATTAAATTTAACAGTGTATTACATAAACATAATAGGAGTTGTAAGAAATCACGCACGATTGGAAAATTTGCCCACGAGCCGCGTAGCGGCGAGTGCGCATTTTTCACGAGAGCGTTATTGCTTTACTACTCGTGTTTTGTACAATTTTTTTCCTGCTTGGTCAACCTTGCGAAATTTTAAACATTGCCAATAGGTCTCTTTTAAAGAGAACATGTTCTCTTTTTTAAGAGAATATTTTTGTTCTCTTTCTTTTTTTATTATTTATATAAATGTCCTCTCTTTTAAATTTTGCTAATTAATAATTATTTAATAATGCACAAAAGATAAAGTTCCTCTCTAAATTTGAAAATACTTTTGAGTTTCATTCTGAAATACTAAAAATCTGTGCATTTTTTTTGCAATACCTGGCCAAAACGCGAACGTGGAGAGATTATTTTCCGTGATCGGCGGACAGTGGAATAAAGAGAGAAATAAACTTAAAATTTCCACTGTACACAGAATTTTAAAGGTAGTTTATAATTATAAGAACATTTCGTGTATTGATTTTTATAATGAAATAAAAGAAAATAATAAAATACTACACGAAATTAGTAGTGTGGATAAATACAAAAAAGATGAGAGTGAGGATGATGAATAAAAAATGACTACATTTAATTTTTAAATTTTTATGTGCAATTAGAATTTGTTTTTAAGTTACCAATCTCATATAATTATTGTAAAAAACGTGTATACGAATAAGTTTATAAAGAAAATAAATTTATTGAAAAAAATTTTCTCTTTTTTTGTACTCAACAGTTGGCAACCCTAACATTGACTTTTCATTTCTTTTAAATACAACACCATATATTCTTTTACATAGTCTTAAAGACAATTTATTTGTCCTTAGTCTACATTATAATAATGTCAAAAATTCGTAGGAAAATGATAAAATTATGTTTTTGGTATTTTCTTTTAACTGTTCCAAAATTACTGTTGTCTACCTTCATAGCCTACTCAGAAATATAACGTTGCTCTAATAACTAAAAATAAAATCGCGATATCTCGGAAAATATCAATTTTATGTATAAAACAGGCTGAATGATTTTGAAGGACAAATAACATTTCTTTAAGACTGCGTAAAAAATATAGGGTGTTGTATGTAATAAAAATGAGTTATCGATGTTAAACGTTTTATAAGTTAGATCAAGCGTAGAAAACGCCCTGTGTAATACTTTAAAAATGTATCTAGTGCAGAGGTACGCAAACTAGGGAGCGCGTCCCCATTTTGGGGCGCGACGAATGATGCGGGGGGCGCAAAGACAGCCATGACAAAATTTTCAAAGGAAAAATTTAGTTTTTTTCACATTTCATATATATTTTTTATTTACAATGTTGTATTTCTCTAATATTTCCTAGCGGTTGATCGAAAATTATTGATGCCTGCTAACTTCAAAGCGAAAACAAATTGTGGCGCAAGTTGACGCGCTGAAAAAAATGGGGCGTGGCATGAAAAGTTTGCGCACCCCTGATCTAGTGCAAACTCTCAATCGATTGTGAATCCAAATAGCAAACAATTTTCTACTGCGTTTTCAAAGTTTTAAATATCGAAAATTTTTGAAAGTGCTGTATCGTGCAAAATTTTTATTAAAATGTAATTTTCACGAAAACGGTTAACTTTAGACCATAAAACCTTTAATATTTTTTGAAGTATATTTAGGGAGGAATATTAAAATACAAAAATATTTAGGATGTTTTGTTTAAAAATTTAAGATTGAGTCTTGAGTACGTTTCCGGTTGAACTGGATGTCGCATTGCAACTATAATATTTTTATCGAACCCAGAATATACAATAACGGACATATATCAATATATTGTAATATTTTTAAAAGTATTTTACAATTTGTCTGTGTCTATACTTTTGCGAAGCACTGTATACTTAGAAATTAAAAAATCACGTTATTAATATTGTCTATAATTATTGTCTATAATTATTGTCTATAATTATTGTCAATTTTGACGTCAGTCTACTTTGATATTTTTCAGAAAATTGTAGTTTTTGCTTACCGTGCGTAAGGACCTACTATGTATGCAAGCCATACCGTTTGTTGCACAGTAATAATCATTTTCCTACGACCACTATTGTAATGACTATTACTGAACAGTGTACAACCGTTAAAATCGCATGTATTATGTGATCGTAGAAAAAGTATGTTACATAACACGAGTTGTAAAGCAATTACGCACTCGTGGAAGTACTTTTCCACTCGTGCGTAATATGTATCTTGCAATTCTTTTTATGTAATATACTATTACAGAAGTGGTCGTGGAAAAAATATTTACAGTCAACTCTAGATATCGATAGTTAGAATTCAGTAGTAATTTCGTCACCTAAAAGAAACCTTACTCACTAAAAAAGTTTTTTAATAAAAGCTGTGAATGTTTCTTTCGGTAACCGTGTCGCCCTAATCAAATACAAACTTATTGGCCATTACACGACTTTTTCAATCTCGTGGTGAGATTTTGCAAGTAGGTGAGCTCCAGTTTAATAGTAGTCGAGTTAGATTCAAACATTTAAGGCCTGCATTTACATTGACTGCTATAAAATTTATTGCCCTACTCGGGATTACCGTTATTCTTATTACATTATTCTCACAGTGGCGTAGCGAG
This sequence comes from Elmis aenea, assembly GCA_947652605.1. NCBI lineage: Eukaryota > Metazoa > Arthropoda > Insecta > Coleoptera > Elmidae > Elmis > Elmis aenea. The sequence goes on from OX393576.1 coordinate 28,716,372, forward strand.
AGTAAATGGCACCCGGGGAATAGTTTTTTTTGCCCCCCCTCGTCCGTATTTTCGTTGTATTTTATGAGTTTCAAGTAATAGTTATTTATGTACCAAGGCCAAAAAGTGTAACTTTTTCGGCCGCGTCCGGTTTGCTGGCCGAGACGTAGTCGAGGCCAGCAAAAAGGCAAGGCCGAAAAAGTACGTTTTGGCCGAGGTGCATATTACATTTTTTGTGCGATCGAATCAAAAACAATTTAAATTTTTAGTATTTTTAAAAATATAGGTTAGAAACTACTTGACATTCTGCCACTGACAGATGAAGGCGTATGCTGTCAAGGGTGGACGTACTTGCATAATTCTGTACATAATTAATTTAAAAAACCTTTTTTTGTTGATTAAGTAAATAAAAAGTACATCATAAATAATTTATTTATTAATGGTGTAATTGATTGTGATAGTACATTTATTACAGTTATTCAAATTTACATCTGAGGCAGTGTCTTGTACATTTTTATTACATATAGAAGTGTTCGCCACAGCGGAAGTGAAGTTTGGAGTTGTAGTATTGATATTAAAATTCTTTTCTTTTAAAATCTTGTTAGCGATTTCAACTTTGTTGGTTATAGAGTCTTCAACATAACCTTCAGCGACGGTCGAACTCTTCCAACCACCGTGTCGCTTTAGAGTTAGGATATCACTATTTCACTATATTTACTTATTTTTTTATTATTGCACCATTCCATAAATAAATTGTATTGTTTTTCATATAATGTTGCAGATTTGTTCGGCAGAAGATTTAATTTTACTGTGATGTATCACTCTCTTCGTCACTTCCTTGGTCCATCTTTTAATTATAAATTAACTATAAATAATTATAAAATTATGTACTTGAACGTTGAACTTTATCTATACGTTGAACTCAGTATTAACATTAACACCAAAATGTTTGGTTATAAACTTGACAGTTACCAACTTAAACACCCTACATAGCGGGATCTCGGAGAATTAGAACAGCACGCACATTAGAACTTAAATGCAAATTTACTTTTTCGTACGCTGTAGTTACTTTATCGGACGTTGCTAAGGGCAACGGCCGTAAAAGTAACTTTATCGGACGTTGCTAAGGGCAACGGCCTATAAAGTAACTTTATCGGCCGTTGCTAAGGATAACGCCGGTAATGCAGTACTTTACGGTTGCTAACGCGTCCGTAAAACAGCTGTTTCTAGTACGATCGCACAAAAAATAATTTTGTAGTAGTATTATTTATGTAAATACGTACACTAATGACAATGAGACAAAATTTCAATATCATATTGGCATTTTGGTTTTCTGGCTTTAAATAAGTGAAATAAACGCAAAATTATTTTGTCTTCGCGGCACCCCCCAAGGCTGGCGCCCGGGGCATCGATGCCCCCTTGCCCCCTTGCTACGCCACTGTATTCGCATTTTTTTCCAATAATCTGTCTCTTTCTTGGTAACTCCGTGACAAAACAATTTACATTTTTGATATACAATTTGGAATATACAGTATGTACAAAAAGGCACGTAACGGATCAATATATCGTCTTGCGGTAACTACCAAAAAAAGTGTCGATTAAAAGTTGTTTGTGGTTATTTACTTCATAACCTTAACGTATTTTCAAATGTACACAGCGTTTTGTTTTTGCGCACCGATACGCAACTTTGTTTTCTTAAATAGAATTTTTTATTTTTGAGGTGAGAAATTAAATTGTCTTTCAAAAATGGAATGGGGATTTTATCCATAGCTGGTGACGATAGCTTTTTGTGTCAGTGGCAGACGCAGAATAAATATTGTAGTTAACATACCTACCCGTAAAGTGTCTTTACTGGACTCGTATTCTTTCAGGACTCGCCAAGGCTCGTCCCAAAACTGTCACTCGTCCAGTAAAGATCCACTTTCCAGTCTTATTACGTAAATAACTATTATATGCTCTATCGATAACCAATGTAGTAAATTTACAATTTTAACGTCTAGCACATACAGACACATATACACGCCTACACACACGAACGTCATCGCGAAAATAGTCAAACGGGTTCAGGGGACCTCAAAACGTGTATATCCGTCAAAATGTTCGTGATCACAACACTTTCTGCATACTACGTATGGCGAAAGTTAAAATTTATGTAATGTTAAAAATATTTAAGAATACGGTCCAGTATTTTACGAGATAACAAAGTACTGACCTCTGCAAGAAACTCAGTGGGCGCAGACATGCTTTCATCTGCATCCGTATATTCGCTAATATCTTCACTGCTAGACGCTGGCTTCAGAAGTCCTATATTTCCATTATCCTCCGTAGTCATCTTTTGAATTATTCTGAAAATTATACTTAGGATTAGCGATGATATATTGAGTACGAACGTATTATTTTTAGTTCTAATAAGAAGATTTACTATGCTTAAAAATTGCTTTCTAGAATAGGCGTCTTAAACAAAAGAAGTATACTGCAGATTGATATGCGAATTACAAAATACAATGAACCTTCTTAAGTTTTATGCAATCTACTGTCTGTCATCGCAAAGTTTTAAATAAGGATGAACTTTAATAATGCCTACGTAGATTAGCAAATTACCAAGTTTCTGTGATAAACTGGAACAATTAATTTTAGCGAATTGTTAATTAATTATGTATGTACATGTTCTATTATTATATTATTATATTATATATATTATTATATTATATATATTATTATATTATATATATTATTATATTATATATATTATATATTATATCTATATATCTATATCTATATCTATATATAAAAGAGCTTGTTTGTTTGTTCGCTATAGAATCCTAGGTCCGTTGACCGATCGAGACCAAATTTTGCACAGTTACTATTTAAAACCTAGCAGATCTAACGCCAAACTTTAAGTACAAGCACATATTTAAAAAAAAAAAAAATTACTTGGACGGGATTCGATCCACAGTTTGCATAGTGCAATAAAAACAGACCTACTACTAGCCGTAGCACGATACGGCGCGGTGTATTTCATAAGTAAAGATTGTTTTGTATACAATTAGTAATAAATGTACACAAAGTATTATTTTTATCAGTACATTTTTAATTGAAACAAGACGAAAGAAAATAAATTTGAGTTATTATTCAATTTTTAAGCAATAAATAGTTATTTTTTAAGGAATTATAAGAAAATGAAAAGATGATTAATCAGAGTATGTCGTTTGTGTATGATTTGGAATTATTGGGCGTATTCAAGTTAAAAAAGTAATTAGTAAATCTGCTACTAACGAAGAGACAAAAGGCGCTCGCACTCTGTGATTGATAAAAGAGAGCAATTAATTGTAATCACCCGTGCAACGCCGAGTAAATCATCTTGTAGATCATAAATTGATAAAAATACAATAATTATCTTTTTCATGGTAATAGAAAACTGAAGTTTTTAAAAATTTTATTTACACATTGATTAAATTAAATTAAATGATGGATTTAATCAATTTGCGAGAAAAAATTTCATGTCTTAATTGGTTTTGATCCGTAATATAATATAATATGATAAACAAGCAATAAATATAAGTAATGCTATCATTAAGCGGGATTATTTAAAATTAAGCGTCATCACATTTTAAATTGCAAATTAAAAACACAAGACTGTAAAAACAACTAAACAAGTTAATAAACATGACGGTATAAATAAAAAAAGATAAAAAAGAAGCAGAAAAGGAGATTGTCATATAAAGGAAGGACGGCATAGTTTAAAGTAAAAAAGAAGACGAAGCCGATCAAAGCAAACTAATTACATATATACTCGTAGTTTGGTACAAGTTTCTCTCTGTACAGCGCGCATCATGTGTTGTTGGGCGTTTCTTGCCTTTAGCTAAAGCAAGGATCAGAACCAAACTGAAAGTATCTTCCAACTACAGTGATTTTGTATGCAACAAAAGCAAATTGATTTCCATTCGATTAAGTAATCGTTTTACAAAATTAACTTGTTAATTTATGTTGCAAAGTTAAATAAGAAATTTCAACACCCAGATATAATATAGCATTTGAATTTTAGAAACAAGAAATTCGGTGTTATAAGAGGCACTTATCTTTAGAATAAAGTAAAGAAAAAACTGTATTTGTTGACGTATTGTAATTGAACTACAAAACTTTTATAAAATGGAAACTTCTCACAAAACTTTTCGTAGAAGTTCTATAAATTGATACAGTTCAGTTGAGACAACATTAAATCGAAGTTTAACATAACAAAAGAAGAATAAAATATGTTATGGACATTAACGAAAGTTTAGAGACAATGGATTTCGCACAAAAAGAGCGAAATTTAAATTTAAAGTTTCCTTCACAAAGTAATAAAAATTATAAGTACCTTCATCACTACTGGCTCACTGGTTGTGTCTCTGCATTAGTTTTTTCGTTTAAAATATTCGTATAAAATAATAAATCCTGTTATAGAATTATACTCGATACTTTAAATGTTTTGTTTTTGACAACTGTTTTTTTTTTCACAGAGAAATAAATCAGCGTTTTTAAATAGCATTGAAGCGTTAAAAATGTTTATCTGTATAATTCAACGTAAACTTCGGCAGCGTGTGAGAATAATTAAAATTTTATTTCAAAAACGGATATACCGTTGTTTTTATACAAAGAGAACATCGTATATATTTTCAAATATTAAGTAATATCGTCACGAACTCCTTAGCTTATGCGGGCATAGGTTTTCCATTTTCACGAATAAGGGCTACGGAATAAGTAACAAATGTTAAGTGCTTGGCAAACACGAAGAGAAGGTACCCAGAGGCGTCGAGAGACGTCGCCGGGCCCGGGGGTAAAATTTACATGGGCCCCAAGAAAATAAATTATTTGAAAATGTATTTAAAAAAAAAACGAATTGTGAATTGTGATTATTTAATACACCAAAATTTAAAAAATGTGTGGACTCCTGGGCCCTTAAAGTACCTCCGGGCCCGGGGCTCAGAGCCCCCTCTGCCCCACCCTCTCATCGGCCCTGAAGGTACCTCCGGGTAATTCACAAGTGGCGCAAATGTAAACACACAGAACATACGCTAGCATAACCGTAAATTGTACTGCCATTTATTTTTATTATTCCGTATATGGACAGACTCACTATGAGGTTAGGCTATTTATTACATAATTGTTTGTTATGTACTTTTCTATTTCGTGAGGGCCAGTAGTGTGTTTATTGTCACTGGATCACAAATAGTTGGAAATTGCCTAACTACCACGACAAAAATTGGTGCCAACTTTAAATTCTTTGTATAATAAAATGGTACCGAAAAATCTGTTACCCAAAACTTACCAGACCAGACTGACCAGAATATTGCGTATTTTTTATGAAATTGCTTTCAAAGTGGTCTCCCATTAAAAATAAAGAAATCAGATCTCTTTAGGTAGTTTAAGTAATTGTACAATTTTTCGGGTGTAAAAAATTAAAAACCGTTTCAGAAATCAGTATCAAATTTTCTTTCATTTTACTAAAATTATTATACATTTCCGGACCTCTTTGTTTTCAAAATTTTTAACTCAATAGCATCATATTAATCAATCATATTACTTATAAAAAATTGCGTTTGGTTTATAGGGATTTTTAAAATAATATTTGTAACATAGTAAAAAATATACTACGGAAGAAAACCTGAAAACGTTATATTCATATATTACTAGATACATTTTGGCAATTTCACTGGCAGATGTACAAACAATTTGGATGGTTACCAAGTGCCAGGGGGTGACTTCTGTGTTTTCAGCATCCGACGTAAAACTTTTCGAAAAAATAATAAGATATTGGTGCACTTTGATTTGAAAAAAATTAAGTTATTAGTTTCTGTAATTATATTTTATAAGATATTCAATATATTAAACATGAATATTTATACTTGTTACTTGTTACTTTAATTGGTAGTTTTATTATGAATGTACCTTTTTAAGTACTTAAATAAAAAATCCATTGTGTTTAAAAAAAAACTTTTAGCTAATTCAATTGAAATTATTAGCAATCCGTTTCAAAAGCACTTAGTATAATCCTTGTAATGACAAAGTAATAATTGCAATTTGGTTTGGATTACATTCTTCACTGCTTCCAATGTAAATTAATCACAGTTTCATGTTTGATTGTTTAATAATGGAAATTGATTAAATGAATCTAGTTAAAGTTGCAAAATACATTAAATTGACAATATGTAATAATAGCGCTAACAGCTAATATTTATCGTTGGTTACAAACAGTGCGGCCAGTGCGGGCTTAATCTACTTCGCATGCTAGAAAGCAGGTACACGAAAATGGTATGGACAACAAAGTTAGAGGGAAAAAGAAGTAAAGACAGAATAACAACAAAATGAAAAAACGAAGTGAGGCAAAGACTAGAAGAAAAACGAGCCAGCTGGGGAAATGTGCCACATTTAGCCAACGATAGACAAGAGTCGTGGAGAAACATAATCAAGAAATAGGGAAACATATCTTGATACCGAAAGGTACAAGAGAACTGGATTAAGAAGTAGAAGAAAATCTTGTACTTAACTTTTTTTGGTATTGTTAAACAATTTTTTTTATTTCGTCGTGATCTAGCATCACAGGAAAATATAATTCCCGACGGAAACACCTGACGAAATAAAAAAAATGTTTTTTAATTGTAACTTTACTTTTTTTATCATGCTGATAAAAGTCAAACAAATGTTTTATGCAAATTGCAAAACGATCGATTAATATTATCTATATAATCGCAACTCTTTTTCAATGAGCGGTTTTTGGAAATTATGTACCTACATTTAACGGAAATTGTTAAATTTTGTACCATGAAAACCATTAATAACAAATAAGTTTTTTTGGTTCCCAATTCTGAATCACTACCCGCCTCTGGTAATCAACCGCATCGTATCATTAAGCGATTACGCTACAGCTTATCAAACTAATTCTCATTTATTTTCAAGCCCTTAAACAATTTTAAACTTGTTTTACCGACTTGCTAATGTTCCTTCTTAAAACGGTAGCGTATATACTAGCACGCAAGCCAACAAAAAATTAGAAGTAATTGCGCAAGTACTTTATGTTTGTTTGAAGTTTAACTACATGCAGTGTAGTTGTCAAGATAAGATAAAATATTTTCTTTAGAAACTGAACTAAAACATCGCAAATTATGGATGGTTGTCAGGCGCACAGAACATAATGGTTTTCACGTTAAAGTTATGTTCTCTAACTGGGAGAGTTAAACTATAAAGGCTTTTTTATTATTCGCATAAAACTAAAACTTATAAATTTTGAATTATTTTTATATTTTGTTTTTTCTATTGTCGGTTTTTATTAAATCACATGAACTGCAAAATTGTGTTACGCGAATAATGGAAAGTACATTTTAATAATTCCACGAAATGCAAAAAGTAATTTAAATATTGTTATTACCAATCTCGCAATTTAGCGTTTAAAAAATTTAGTATGCTAGATACACATTTAAATCGTATGAGTAGGTAAGCATTAAAATCCTACTTAGTCGTTCCGCACTTTTGTGTTTTCCGTCATTTGTTCTTTCGCCTGACAATAGCGTTAACATTGTACCAACAGGAGATCTTTTAAATATAATAATCCTTCTAGAGTCGAAATAAGTCAAAAACTACGACCAATTTACATATAATATGGTATTCTATTTTCGTAGATTTTTAACAACAAATTTAAAAAATTAGAAAGTAGATAGCATTAAAAGCGAAAAAGAGTTTTTGTTGAGAACTTCAAAAAATCTTTAATCCAAATTTACATTTCTTACAAACGTTTAATCGCTTAAATAACGTATGTATACACGAAACAAAATTCTATTTGTGACCTAGCTAAAAGCTCTCTATCTTTTATGTCTCATAAACTTTCGTTTAAAACATCAGAATATCGCCTTTAAGGACTTAGGAGACATTCATCGATTACCGAAGGATTGGAATGAGGATTTTCGTTCATTTTGCGGTTCAAGAATAATAATAAAGAAAACCCAAACCCAGCCTTATGAGTTCTTGGACTTCATACAATATTTAAATACAACGGTCAATACAATTTTTATTTTTACCTGCAAATGTTTTGTCAATAAATAATTACTGTAAGGCTACAGTTTAAAAGGCAAAGGACCACCATAACTTACTTTTTAAATAGCAAATTAAAAATTTGAAGAAATATTTTTAAGGGAAAAAGTGGGTCTGGTTTTTCTACTTTGTTTACACAACTGAAAAAGTTAGGTTAGAAAAAGTTTTCTCGTGTGGAAATCTTGTTTTCAATTGAGTATGCAAAGTTTACAAAACAGCAAGATTTTTTTATCAAGTAGTATGATAAACTGCACAGGATGGGTCGACAATATTATATTCTACATACAAAAAAATGTTGTCTCCACAATTATTGCTATAAATATAAGGTGACCTACCGTCCTCCTTTAGGAAGGACAGTCCTTCTTTTGTAAATTTTGTCCTCCCTCGAAAAGTGTCCTCCTACATGTCCTCCTTTTCGATAGATTGACAAAAAATATTCATTCAGTGAAAAAATACTCATTTAAATAATAATTAATAGGCATATAAGCATATTTATTATTTACATGTTACAAATGTTTTTATTATGCGCATTTTTCATATTATAAGTGTATTATTGTTGCAATGAATAAAATGTTTCTTTTATTTCCGATATATTTTTCTTCAATTTATTTGTGTCCTCCTTTTCATTGTCAAAAAGTTGGTCACCTTAATAAATAACAAATTTAACACATCACCTGTGAGTATAAAAAATCTCGGTACGCGACAACTGGGTGACGGTCAACTGGGCGACGGTCAACTGGGCGAGACCTACTGGGCGACGGTCAACTGGGCAACGTGCCAACTGGGCGACGGTCAACTGGGCGACAGGATCTTAAACATTTTTGAACTCTCATCTTAGCTCACGATTTTACTGATTGTTTTTGTAAATATTGGTATAATATACCTTACTTAATTTTGTAGAACTATATAGTACATCGAAATTTGTAGAAACATTTACGAAAGATATGATCAAAAAACGTGGTCCGAAAATAATTTAAAAATGAAGAAGTATGATTGCACAATATTAGAATAATGAGAAAAATACAGTTTTTTAATTCATTTATCAATATTATTTTGTAATTAACAAAAATATTATTTACATTAAAACAAAAAAGTACCTATATAACATTCAAAACAAGATAATTATTTTTGAATTATAAATCATGTTATAAGCAATACTCGTAAATAGTCTATTACATATTTCAAATTTCTTTTCGGATTATTAACGAGCACCAAATTAAGTTACTATGTCAAATTTAAACCTAAACTCTAGATGTTATTATACGCGATATTCCCATGTTTAAATTTAAATTTCAAACACCCTGTATATTTGATATGTGTTAATATGTTTGTTAGTTACAAAATAATATTATTAAATGACATCATTTATTTGATTTATTATTTAGTTTCCCAGCTAATGGACTATCTACGAGGTACTGGTTATAACATTAATTAAAGGGTGTTAGGTGAAAACATGTCAATTTTTATTGTATCTTTACAATTCGATTTTAAAGAGTTTAATGTTTACTATTTTTTTGTTCATAGAGCTGCATCAACCAAACTTTATTTTACTATGGATCATATTATTAAAAATGAGTATTAATCAATGAATATGAACAATTACTTTCATTTAAACTATAATAATTAGTTATTCTTATGTTATATTCTTTTTTGTTTTAATGTAAATAATATTTTTGTTAATTACAAAATAATATTGATAAATGAATTAAAAAACTGTATTTTGCTCTTTATTCTAATATTGTGCAATCACACTTCTTCATTTTTAAATTATTTTCGGACCACGTTTTTTGATCTGATCTTTTGTAAATGATTCTACAAATTTCGATGTACGATATAGTTCTACAAAATTAAGTAAGTATATTTTACCAACATTTACTAAAACAATCAGTTAAATCTTATGCTAAAATGAGAGTTCAAAAATGTTTAAGTTCCTGTCGCCCAGTTGACCGTCGCCCAGTTGGCACGTCGCCCAGTTGACCTTCGCCCAGTTGTCCATCGCCCAGTTGACCGTCGCCCAGTTGGCGTCGCCCAGTTGACCGTGTCTGAAAAAATCGTCCCACCCACGACTTGAAGAAGAAATTAAGAAATGCTCTAATTTCTAAAGCTTACTATGGAGTTAGTGAATACCTTAATGACGCTTACTTTAAAAACTCTTTGACGTAAATATAATTTTCAGTGTTTTTGTGACTATGTAGGTATATTATTATTGTGACATGTTCCACGCCTTTTTGGATATTTAGAACAAATAAAGATTATTTTTATTATTATTATTATTATGTTTTCGGACCACTCTGTATGTTAAAAGTAGTGTATTTTCCTGTTAAATAATCTCTTGTTATTATATCCAACCATTTGTTAACATATTATTACATTAATAAAATATTCACTGAAAGAGTGGAAATTAAATTATAATCTTATCAAACGGTAATCGGAAGTTGTTCGAATGATGACATTAACCCAAAGATAATCTATTTTCAAGTTAATCTAGTGTGAAGTGGATGCCCAAAACCTATTAGCATTCGTCGTTTACATTCGCACTTAGTCAATTTTAATCTAATTCAATTTTGTGGAGTCGTAGAAAAGCAGTGCTTGAATGTCTTTGTCTCTAAATAAAAAATTCAGAGTATTTGGTGAATGTTTTGCGAGCATGACTTTTTTTTTTGGAGATGGCGTTTATTAAGTACGAGTAAATTTTAAAACAGACATAATTTATAACGTTGCATGCAAATGACAGAATAACGAATATAAGCTTTTAGCTGCAGCGTAGTCACATTAATATGTATTTGCTGTTAATTACACCCCTAATTTTGGAGGTGTATTTATGGTATTGATTTTATAATTAGTAGTCAAATATACAATAAACCAAGGGTATACTAATTTTTGGCCCTCATGTAATTTTGAGAGTTGTAAAATATTTTTACGAACTTATTAATTAATGTGTAGCAGTTGTGAGTAAAGGTAACACGGCTCCTAAATAAATATAAATAATATGATCATATACAAAGATTTTTTTGTAAAAGTAAACGATATTATTTTTCTTGAGCTCTAGTTAAAAAATACTGAAATAGGAATAAAATCTTATATGCATATGTTCATAAATGTTTAAAAGAGCAACGCATAAAAGATTTCCTTTTCATTCTTTAGTCTCTCAAAAAATTTGTAACAACATTCCAGCATTTCCTTTGTCCTTGCTTAGCTCTTTCGTCTTACGTCGTTATGTTAATTATACATTTTGAAGGAGACTTTTATCTTGGTGTTCCACTCCTATTATCATCTTTTATAGCTTTTCGTGCTGTAAAAAACGCAGTTCAACTTTTTATTTTTTCCTTTCGATATTGTTTGTAATATAAAGTCATTTGCTATTAAGTTTGTTTACCTCAACGTTAAGATTCTTTTAAAAATCTTAAGTTTTTTTAATTAAAGTTTTTCTGAAAATTTCTTTTTTTTTTATTTGCGCACAGTATACTTGAGAAATCGTGGGCTAAAAGTAATTTCAAGATGGAAAAAAATTGATAAAAATTCATGGCACAAGGGATAAACGTTTTTTGTGAAAGAAGCAAATACAAGACAAATCAAAGTGATATGTAAAAAAATTATAAAACCTAACTACAAGACTTCGAAAAAATGTTAATGATAAAAGTATTGCACGTAGGCACAATAATTGTATGCAACACTCGTGTTAAAATACAAGTTAATCCTCAAAACTAGGCAACATCAGCGCCAATTATGCTGCGATTTTGTCTAGTTCTAGTGTTACCGTGGTTTAATTCCTAATTTTAGCTTTTATGCAATCGGGACATATGGTTTTTGAAATACTGGATGTTAAAATGGGGTCTAGGAACATTCTTCGCCCACAATTCTTCGCCCACAATTCTTCGCCCACAATTCTTCGCCTCCACAATTCTTTGCCCACAATTCTTCGCCGCCACAACTCTTCGCCGCCACAATTTTTCGCCGCATACAAGCATATCACAAATTTTATTTGTAAATGTGGTTGGTTTTATTTATAACGTAATTTTTACAGATTATTTTACATTAGCCTAAAGTTGTTTCTTGTATATTAATACTTCTTCTTTTAATATTATGTTTAAAAATTGCTACATAGGTAAATAGTGTACGTATATTGTGATTTTTAATCTTGTTTATATTATTATATTACAGCATGAATAAAAATTAAATTAACCTGACCTGACCTGACCTAACCTAACCTAACCTAATGTAAAATATTCTGTAAAAAACGTTATAAATAAAAAAAATCACATTTACAAACAAAATTTGTGATTGCTTGTAAGCGGCGAAAAATTGTGGCGGCGAAGAATCGTGGGCGAAGAATTGTGGAGGCGAAGAATTGTGGGCGAAGAATTGTGGGCGAAGAACGTTCCGGACACGGTTAAAATGCTCACTGAGACATCCTGTAGATGACTTTTGAAATTCAACAATAATTTTTATTGTGTTTTTGACGAATTAGATAACACCAACTAATTGTAAAATGTGTTATCTGATAGCATTTGTTTCAGCAAGCTGTTTTTAATGAAAATTCAAAATAAGAAATAGATCCTCACAGTAGGAATACAGCTATGGAAACGAAGACATTTATTACTTTAACAATTTATTGTTATGGAAGAAAATTAAAATGAATAGGTCCTTGGGCAAATAAGGTATAAAATATTCTCAGCCACCACATGCAATAAGTTTTAATATTACATTATCTTCTAGTTTAACAGTGAATGTTTTATGTAATGGGTTTTGGATTACACTGCAAAAAAATACAAGTTTTGACGTCTTACTAGGTGTATTATGCAGGTTGTCCCAAATTCGAGGCTTAACATGGGGATCTTGAAGAGCCACGAAGTCGGGTAAATGGGAGTAAAGTTACGAACTTTGGTGCTGAATACCAAATTTGGAGAGTCAAGTACTGTGGTTCGCTTAGGTCAGAAGTTAATTACTATCTTTAAAATTAAAGGAAATAAAACAAAAAAAGATCAACTTTGTTTGAAAATATTTTTTGAACTAAGCGACTAAGCAACTTTGCCCCGATTTAAACAAAATCCTTACTGTTAAGCGTCGAGTTTGGGACACCCTGTGTAAAAAGATCCGTACAAAAAAACCATTCGTTGTATCCTGTTTTGCGGTAAAAAGAAACTGTGAAGGATGTATTCAGTAAATTGATTTTGTTGGGGTTAACTGGCTATGGCAATGGTATAAGTGAGTTAAAAGGAATGAAGAGAGTCACTTCGGCTTTTATCACATTGCTCTTGCACTATTATTGGTTAATCTTGTAATGGATTTTTTTTTGTTATTTATTTGGTCAAAAAAGCAAATAAAAACGTTCTGTAATTGCTTAATAAAGGCAACGAAATGTCAAAAAGTACGTTTATTAGCAAACCAATTTAATTTTCCGCTTAATTCTTTAATTAAACAAACTATACAAATTTTAAATCTCTATAATAAAAATAAAATTTTTCGAGACATTTTTTCAGTCAATGAGTTTTTGTGGCTAATTTAATCCAGTGTTACATTAAAATACAAAAGTGTTATTAATAATTTCTTTATCTCAAAACAATGATCAATAAATAATATTTTGTAATATATTGAAGAGAATAAATAACAAGCAAATGAGAACCGCTTATAAATAGGTATAATATGTTAATACAAGTGTGTGTAATAAGCTGGTGCATGTGAAATGTCGGTTGTTGACAACGATCTTTTGAAAACCTTGACTGAAGAAGATCCGTCTCAGACTTCAGGAGAACTTGCAGAAAGGTTGTGTTGATCATACTACTGTTTTACGACATCTTCATGCCATAGGTGCATCATAGGTCAAATCAGGAAACTGGACAAATCGGTGCGGTCGGTCATACCTTAAAGCACTCAATGCATCCACGCAAGCTTTTAATAACAGTTTTGTGGGGTTTCGCGGAGTTATCCACTGCTCATTCTTGCTATACATTACAGCGGATACATATTGCCAATATATAAAAAAAAATGCAATAAAAATTGTAAATACAGCGTCCGGCACTCCTGAATCACCAGGGACCTATTCCGTTGATAATGCAAGACCCCACGTCGCAAACGACAGTTATAGAACTAATGAACTTGAATATAAAATTCTTTAGCATCCGCCATATTCACCTGACCTATTTTCAACAGATGACCGCTTTTTCAAACATCTAAACCACTTCATATCTTTTTAACAGCGAGAAAGAGATTAAAATTGTTATTAATGATTTCATTGATTCTAAAAATTCCGATTTTTAAAAAAATTGCATATACGCCGTTGTAGATTCTCTCTCTCTCCCCCTACCTCCCTCCCCCCCCTCTTCAAATTTTCTTTGCCTAGGGGCACCAGATACCCTTGCGCCGGCCCTGCGGCAAGGTCTCTTTGGAGCACTACACGGCCGCTGTAAGCCTTCGAAGATTAAGATTTCCGATCTTGTAGTTTCCCTCATACAGCCCTAATCTTGCTCCCTCTGATTATCATGTGTCTGGACCACTCAAGAACGCTTTGAGAAGACCAAGATTTGGGAGTGATAACGAGGTCAAAGAAGCAGCGCATTTCTGGCTAAAGGCATAACCAAAAACTCTTTTTTATGGAATAAAGAAGTTGGTGTAACAGTGTGAGAATTGTATTGATAAAAAGGGTGGCTGTGCAGAAAAATGGCATTACTTGTACATATTTGTAATTGATTTAATTGTGTATCTCAAAATATACAATTTGCTGTTAAATATAAATATACGCGTACTAAAAGTTTAATATAAATGAACAATATACAAATTTACAAATATATAAAATAAAGAGAGCGAGCCATTGGAGGGACGACGTTTGCCAAAGAGGGTCGAAACGTTTTTCTACCGATTATTTTTGATATGGCATATTTGTTTTGAAATTGGAATGTTAACGTCACGAAGTGATACAATCTGTCAATATAAAACGTATCACAACTTTAAAAAACCTTTAACTGTAACCAACGAACAGTGGGTGTCTACCTTCAATAAAATATTAAACTGACATTACCCGGAATCGTGAAGTAAAATCAGGCTGCGGTATTGTCTGAGCCCAAAGTTCTCGATGCTGAATATATGAACGTTAAATATTGTAATAAAATTTCGTTTTATTGCAGTCGTTGCGGTTCGAACAGTCTACTTGCAGAACTTGTCAAGTAAGGAAAAATAGTACATAAGTAGTTAGGAAACGACTTTGGTTCATATAATCTATTTGCTAGATGATTCAGGAAACCATTCTAACTTGTACTTAATCAGGCGTCTCAACAGGATGTTAATATTAAATTACTTTCTCGGCGCAGATATTAAAACAGCAATAAAACTGTGTAATTTTGAATTCTATTTAGATTCTCAAGTTGCTGTGTGTTATTTTCTACGTTTAATTTAAAACAGATCGAGCAAAAAGTAATTTTCCAAGTATCTTAAATCGTGTAACGTTAACATCTCGTCGTTATCATTTTTAATTAAAACGTTCGTTTAATTTCCATCAAGGTAGCGTAGAATTCCCACTTCAATCGACTAAAATTGTATCGTACACGTGCGAAATGGATTCATATGATGCATTAATTATGTTTTGAAGTAGGTAACTAAATTGCCTAGACTTTCTAGGTTCCTGTTTCTTCGTTTGTCGTTTCAAAACAATTATTACATTTAGTTAGTTACCCTGTTTTTTAATATGTAAATGATACTGCAAATACATTTCAAGAATTGTGGTAAGGTTAATCAAACAAAAATCGTTAAGTATAGGAAAATAAGGATTTTGCAAAAGTGGAAACAAAATTGACGTGAAGATTCTACTTCAAAAATAAATGTATTATTAATTACTAAATATAACCTTTCTACCCAGAATAGATTTCAACTGAAACAACAGTAGTTCTCAAAATCTAATAGTCTAAAGCTAAACTGTATTAAAATGCATACATTATGTTTTAAAACATCAAAAAGATATATATATTTTTTTTAAATTTTATGTTAAATTATGCTTTCAAACAAACCTACGCAGTGTAGTGTAAATAATTTAATTTAACAACAATGTGAACCCTTGGTGTCTAGTCAGTCTCATACCCTTTTTACGTAAAGCCATGTTATAAATATGACAAAAACTGTTCCATTGCATCAGTTTTAAATCTTTTTTGGACAGAAGTTTGTTAATACTATAATAATAGAAAATACATTATTTGTGGATGTGGTAGTAGTAGTTAGTTTTGTACTTTTCATTTTAGTTTTTAGGTGTCATATACTACTAGTACATACTAGTAAAATAATATAAAGCAGGGCGACATTTACTATTGTAGAATACAAAACCAGCTTCGCTGCTTCTGTCTCTTCGTCAAGTCTTTTTTTTTTATATTAACTTATATTGTTTTATTTGTATTAATATTACACAGGCAAATCACATAACAAGTCAAGCAGTTAACCTGATCAATTACTTTTATGTTTATGAACTTAAGTATGCTATATCAAGTATCTAAATTGTTTGTTATGTCCTAAAAATTATTCTAATTTTTCAGTTGGGTTTTTTTTTAAAATTTGATTTGTTTTTAAAATTAAAACGTTGCATATATGATAGAAGATTATGTTAATATTTAGTGATTTCGCTGAGAAGAATGAGCTCCAAGTCACGATGCTCTTCTGTAAATTAAAAAGCGATATACTACTTTGTATCTTACTATCTACAAGATTAATGAAACAACAGCAGTAGCTTCCTCAATTAGGTTTCCTTTGTTTTATTAACATTCCGTTAAATATTACGTGTGGTGTGAGGTTATTGATTATCTAATTCTACGATCGTTTTCACATAACGACCTTTATACTAACAGCAACTTTTTCCGCAAATAGGAAAATAATTGTTGTTTACGAAGCACATTAGTTTAAAAAATTGTTAAAATCTTATTTGGAACTCCTATAGATTTAATAAAAATTGCTTGCGATATAAATGAAAGCTAGTCTGTGTCAGCACTTAAGGCTTAAGGTAACTTAAAAGTTGTGTTATAAAAATATATCTAATTTTTCTATAAAATTAAATTTTAAACGGTATTATATATTGTATATTGTTTTAAATGTCTATTTGACCAAAAATACGTAAGTCAACATTATTACGTTTTTTTTGCACCTAAAAAATATAAAATAGTGTGTTCTATTTAAGAAAACAAACAAACGTATCGGTGCGCAAAAACAAAACACTGTGTACATTTGAAAATAATTTAAGGTTATGTAGTAAATTACTGTAAACAATTTTTATTCTAGTTTTTTTTTGTAAAGTTATCGCAAGACGAGATATTGACCCGTTACCTTACTTTTTGTACGCACTATATGTATTCCAGTTTTACAAAAATTTATTTATCAGCATTAAAAAAATCTTTAAGGTATATTTAACACTATCAGTTTATAAGCTTTTCTTGTGATATTTGTAGAATCCGAAAGAGATAAAAATCTGTAGGTGCCAAGTCGGGCGAATAAGGTGTGTGAATTAAGGTTTCCCAATTGAACTTTAGTAATATATATTGGTGCGCACTGCATAATGTGGTCTAGCGTTATCATGGTGACAAACTAAGCTGTGTCTATTTGCAAATCCTGGACGTTTTACTGCAACCACCTGGTTCAGATCCTCTGCATTTATAGTTCCTCCAAAATTGAGCAATTTATAAATATAATACAGTATAAAACTTTGCAGTCCCAACATCATCTGAGCATAACCTTCTTCGAATGAATTCCTGTTTTAACGGTGGTTGCAGATGAGTGTCCTGACAGGACACAATTCGAATAATTATCGTATGATATTCATTTTTTATCTCACGTTATTCATCTGTCCAGAAATGAATGATTCTTTAGACGGTTAGGCAGACAAATGTATGCTGAAACTATGTGCGGTATCCACGCTTTGTAACGATGAACTATATGGTCTTTACACAGGGTGTGTATAAATTGGCGGATGCGCTACACGTGACGATGTTCTTCGTAAAATTCCAAGTCGAAAATCTTGATACAAAAATGTTGTACCATGCTTCTTATGTCCTCAGGAACCATTTAAAGAAAAGAAAAAATTGGCAACATTGCATACATTGATTTGCGTTTGGACATTTTTTATCAGCAATTTTTACTTAGGTATTTACAATTTTTGTTCGAACTGAAAGCCTTCAGCTCGCAAACATAGCTGCAAACTTTTGGGTATCGTAAAACACAAACTAGAAATAATTACGAGAAAAACAGAGATGACAGCTAATGACAATGTTGCCATATGTATTATTTTCATTCAAATAAGTAATTTATATATTTTCAACACCAATTTTTGAAAGGAAGAACACAATATCTAGGAAAAAATACTATTTGAAATTTATTTTTATTCCAAATTGCAGCTTTTTCATTTGCAAGTATTAAATAATAACGCTTATTAAAGGACTAAATGTCAAAACTTTGAGGACCTCTTGCAGACACAGCAAGCATGGTACAACATTTTCGTATTAAGATTTTCGACTTAGAATTTTACGAAGAACATCGCCACGTGCAGCGCCCGCCAATTTTTACACACCCTGTATATATGGTCGATAACAGTTGACTTGGGTTTTCCCAGATATTTTGCGATGTCCTTATTATCATTGTCATTAACGAAGACGGCCGGAAAAAAAAACGAATTCATTCAAGCGGCACGAATTTTTCGGATAATCTAATATATTTATTTAATTAAGACATTATTTAAATTAAGACTGAAATGACGGACTTAATAAACCGTTCAAAAATTAAATTTTAACACCCTATTTACAAATCGTCATAAACATGTGAAAAGGAAAGATACTTGAAAATTGTCGTTATAGTAGATAATTCTGCATTACTTTTATAAAGAAACATACAAATATTATATAGATACGCTTCATGCCAAACCTAATAATTATTGTTTGAAATATTATTACGAGGCACGTCCACAAAGTAAGTTTCCCACTCGTTCCAAAGCTAGTAAACCTTATGGTGCCTGTCCACGTGAGAGTAAACTACTCTCGATAGCAGCGTCGCCAAAGATACAGCCAATCGCGAGTTACTCTCAGGGGCTGTATCCTTGGCGACGCTGCTATCGAGAGTAGTTTACTCTCACGTGGACAGGCACCATTTATATTGCGCGAAGCGAATGCGCGTACGTGATAGAGCAATGACGTAGCATGGCGCACTAACGGTACTTTCTGCATTCTCATAGCAGCATCGTTGCAGCTGTTGAAGATGGAGGCTCTTATTCCAGCTCCCGCCGACTGTCTACGTCGATTTCCTGACCAGAGGTGAGACGGTGAATGCTGAGCGTTACTGCGAAACACTGCAGAAATTGCGACGGGCCATTCAGAACAAGCGGCGCGGGATGCTTAGTGCTGGTACTGTCTTCCTCCACGATAACGCTAGGCCGCACACGGCTCGACGGACAGCAAGTATCCTGCAGAAGTTCAGCTGGGAGGTGTTTAATCATCCACCCTACAGCCAGGACCTCACTCCCAGTGATTTCCATCTTTATCTACACCTCAAGAAATTCCTGTCCGGTCAGTGTAAGCGTTTTGAGAATGACAGATAGGAGGAGATGGTTGTCACACAGTGGTTCCAATTGCAGGCGGCAGACTTCTACGACACAGGTATTCAAAAATTGGTCCACGGTATGACAAATGTCTCAATTTCGGTGGCGAATAGGTTGAAAAATAGCTGAACACTTGCTGTATTGGTTGCAATAAATATTTTCATGAAATTGTGTTTTGTTTCTGTAAACGACCCCAGGGAAACTTACTTTATGGACGAGCCTCGTATCTTAATACATTGCAGATGTCCTGTTTTGGTGTAAGGGCTGAACATGCAGATCAAATGTACATTTACTGGTTTATTATAATTATTACAATAATATTGTATCTGAAGCCATAAAAATTAACTATTGAAAACAAAATTATGCATAGGATTTGATCCAAATTATGCTTTACATCATATGAGCTAACCAGCTAACCATTGATCCATGTCTTTGCTTTAGCCCTCTGCAGTCTGCAGGTGATACATAAAGCTGGATCCACATCAATAAAAATTTATGTTTTATTTTGTATTTCAAATTCAACACAAACATTTGCGGCGCAAATTTAAATCTGGTTAAGTATTTTACCATGTAAATAGTTATCTTGTGCGTTGAACGGCCGAATACACTTGTGCACGTTTGTTTATGCAGAACAATGCACTCAAAATCAAGTCCACATTGACAAGACTGTGCGGCGCAAATCTCTTTGAAGTTGGCTAAAAACCGACAGCACGATGGATAGCGTGCGTTGTTCGTCACGAAATTATTTGCGTGCATTTCTATGCGGCGCACAGTCCACACCAACAAAAATTTCGACGCACACGAGCAAATTTGTGTCAAATACAACGCACAACGCAAATTGTTATTGGTGTGGATCCAGCTTGACGTATACTAATTAGCTTAGGCTTAGAGCGTCCCTGTAAATACACTTTTCGCGTTGTATGCAGCGAAATAAGTTTATAGACAAAAGTTGTCGTTAAAGAAGTCTATCTAGCATGTTTCTAGCTTTGAAGATTAGTTTAAGGGCTTTTCATTGTAAACTATGATAGAGGCAGCCTAAAAGCAAAAAAAAAAAATCCTCTGCTGAAATCAAAGAACAACTCAGAGCTTTCTGTTCTTATACTCTGCAAGCCTAGTTGGGTTTATAAAATACACATCTGTAGGCAATAGAATCTCGAAGAAATATGTTAGTACAGCAACGTTGGCAGTAAGATCATTCCAGCAGTTTCGAGAAAGAAAGTTATTTATTATTTTTAAAGGTTTTTTTTTTTTTTACTAATCCCACTTCCTGGTAGGTACGTTTCATTCAAAGTACATCATGAAAACAAGTTTCAACAGACATACATTCAGAAAAGCTAGAAATATTTATTTAAGTATGAAGGAAAATTATATTTGTCAGGACATTTTAAAAGTAACGTTGTATTAAACACTGATTACAGTTTTAAAAACTTTTTCGAACCATTTACCCCTGTAATATTTAAGTGAATCGTTTTGAATTAACTGGAAATATCTTTTTACTATATTTATTGCCTTAAAACCCTGGCATCGTTTGATTCACAACTCACAACAGTTATGAGTACACTATCCTAATTTAATCATCTTGAAATGCATGAATAATCAAAACCAGTTTTTTACTGTGTTTTGATATTTTATAAGTATTTAATTTATGGTGAAATTTTGTAATGTCCTAATATTTTAAAATATTGCTCCTTAATTAAAATTAATTCGAAAATACCTTATAAGATTGCTGCACTATTACGGTTTTATATAATTAAGATCATAAGAAATATTGCTAGGTATGGTAAAGTTTAATAATAAAGTAATATATTATTCGTGGAGCACCCACTTAGTTTCACTTGTGGAACATAGTGTCTTCATAAAACGTGTTTAAACTTGGAAATTTGGCTGCTACGTATTCGAACCTAAATATCCAGTTTGTTCGGCAAAGCTTTGGATATCTCCCAAAGGAATATTGCTGCAGATTTCCATATTAAGTTACTTGATTTTTAAAATTGCTAATAGAATCCAAGGCAAAATTTAAATTTTACGTTCATGCGAGCACTAATCTAAATAAATAAATAAATGATACCTACGTTTACATTTTTTTAAAAGTAATTTGACGTAAAACCAACGCTAAATCTCATATAAGAGTCAAAAAACAAAAGTCGATTCTTGCCTTTGTAGCAAAACTTTAATCCTTAAAAAAGCGCATGTATGATGTCTGGTGATTGCATTGAAATTGGTGCGAGTTTTATTTAGAAGAACGCTTTTAAATTTTTAACCTGTAAAAAACACTTGCTATATCTATGTCAAAAGAAATCTTAAAATCTGCTGTTTATTTTGATGTAGATATAGTATAATTGAAGTTTTTGAACTGTAGGTATATTTTAAAAATTTTAATTATTTAAATTGAAATTTTCTATAAAAATATTTTCGAGTGCAAAAGTTAATATACCGGATAACAAAAACACCTGTCAGCGGATTGTCAGCAAAATTACAAGGGCGGAAGTGATAGAAAGAAAGAAAGTATCGAGTGGTGTTAAAAATTTCAAACTATCGATTAACAACGAATTTAAGGGTTTACATTCCACCATCCAAAATGGTAAACTTGTGCATCGCAAAAGCTGCAGCAGCTAGAGCGAGTCTAAGGTTAATCCGTGCAATATTTGGCGTCATTTAACCAATGTCCAACGTATGTATGTACAAGTGGTTATGTCTTGCAACAAGACAATGCGAGGCCACACACCGCTAAATCAACGAAATCCAAGCTTTCTGCGAACAATGTTGAGGTTCTGGATTGGCAAGTGTATTGTTTAAACCTCAATTCTATCAAAAATCTGATTTGTGATGAAGGATATCAACCAGAGAAGCTCAAAATTCGAGAGGTCGGCGTTTTGACAAGGGAAATCACTAATGATTGGAACGCGCTCCTAAAGCAATACTTGGAAGCATTTGATATTATGTATGCCTCGCCGATTACAACTTTGTATCGATGCCAAAGGGGGTAACATTAAGTAGGTATTAATTATATTGAAAACATTTTCCTAAATATATTTTTACTGAGCAATGTAATTTTGAAAAAACAAATTCAAGTGACAAACTAAATAAATAAATTCTTAAGAACGCTCTAACGAAGTAACGAGTCTAAAGCCGCGTCCACATTTGCGAGCAAAAGTGAGAGCCGAACTTAGCTCAATCCATCATTTCAGCGAGCCTGCCTCTTAACAGTTTAATACGACCACAGGTTCGCGAGTGCAACAAAACCGGTCAGCCAAGTGTTGGTGTTTAGCAGGCTCACTAAAATGATGGATTGCGCTAAGCTCGGCTCTCACTTTTGCTCGCAAATGTGGACCCGGCTTAACGTATAAACTATGAACGTATGAACAAGGCACATTTAAAAAAATATATAGTCCTTTAATAACTATTAAGACGTAGACGTAGCAATAAATTGTGAATATAAAATCTCCAGTTTTGTAAATAAATAATTGTTAGACGTCTGTTTACAAGCATTATAATTAATTTCAGTTCCGCAATGTTAACAAAGTGCGCACAACTATTTCTCACATCTTTAAAACTTTTAAAATGTTTTGCTTGGACATAATACTAAACCCTTCAAAGGAGATAAATACTTGATAAAGTAATGTCAAGCGAATAGGAAGAATATATTTTTGTATAGTATTCGTTTTTCATTGCTAGTTACAGCTATTTTCAAACATCGGTATAAAAATTCATACAAATACAACAGCGCCCCAATATTGTTGTTGTTTAATGATATAATTACTGCTATGATATTGATTTCAAAACTTTTAAAACTATTTCAAACATCATAATGTTATAACCAAGTCTGATTGCACAAAATTGAGTTAGAAGCGTCAAGCGTTGATGTAATAGTAATAATATTGCTAAATTATCGAAAGCTGATCATTCGTTAAATTTTGACGGAGCTTGTGCGCATTAATCGTTTCTCGCATATGCGATGGTAAAAAAAAATTTATTCCACCTTGGGATCAACATAAACAAAAAATGTACTACTGAATATATTTACATTTTGCAAATCATTTAAACAAACCACAGTTATAATTAATTATAAGATTATTTTTAATTTTTATACATTGTCAATGAAGATCTTTTTTTTATAATGTTCTTAAATGTCATGCCAGAATGCGCTCGCATTTTCATATTTCAAATCCATACTACACTGATTTTATGAATCATGTACGTTTGCAACGTAAAATAGATAGAATAGTTAAAACCAGTGTAACCAGGAAAAAGGAAATTGCGTAGATCGACTGGATAATAGTAGTATTTGCAAAACTTTTAGAGGGGAATAATTGTAAATTTAAACGTACTACGGTTTAAATGACACGCAAACGCACAACTTAAATAAAAAATGTTATTTTTATTACCTATTATTTTATAGTTAAAAAAAGAACTGCGAAATTTCATTGCTGCTTCAAAATAGTTTCAATTTGAAACTTTCAAATCAATATCAAGGTTTCAAGGTTTGTAAATTTTGCAGCAGTGTTGCGTTATTATCAAATATTAATTATGTTAGTCCATGATGAACATAAAGTGAAAAAAAAAATACTACGGTGTAAAAAAGGACCCACGAAATTGCTTTCCTGTTTCGCTTTACAGAAGTGAGAAAAGAAGGGTACACAAAAATTAAAACACACAAAACAACTTAACAAAATAATGAAAGTTTATACATCATTCTTTCTCCACAAAAGTTAATTAGTAATTACATTTATACTATGCAGCGTTTTTAAATATATAAAAAACCTTGAGCTTTAATAAATATGAAATGCAAGAGCCTTAAAACGTATGGAAAGTTCAAATGATATAAGGTAGATAATAGACCGAAATATTAAACAAAAAACAAACTTAGATAATAACTTTGTAATTTTTTAAAATTTTGGTAAATATTTGTTGATATCAAAATTAGTAGAATCATGAACTCAAAGAAGACTAGTGGACACATCAAACGAAAACTTGCGCCTCACGGAATCAGTCTGGACGTGTAGTCGCAAAGCCAGACGCCAAATGAAAATGCAGTTCGTGACACCCGCTTTTATGGGCAAAAAAAAAAGTCAAATTTCGTTGTGCTCGCCCGGAAAACATTTTCGACCCGACCACATACAGCAAGCCTCTTAACGTCCGCCTAAGTCATGTTTTAGGTGGTTAAACGCTCGCGGATCAAAAATATTTTATCCCATTAAAAGCATGATGACAACTCTACTATTGGGTAGACTGTATGAGAAGATATACTACAGAAATGATCCTGTGAAGTACGATCTAAAGAAAACACATCTAGGATACACGAAACTTCGTCCGGTGTTTCTAAACGAACTATTGTATGCCGATGACCTATTAATATTTGCAACCAATAAGAAAGACCTACACGAGAGAATGGGAAAATGGAATACCTATAAGTATGGGAAAATTTGGGCTAAATATAAACACGGAGAAGACAGAGATTATAGAAATTGCAAATAGGATAGAAGATATAAAGATACAACTAAGGGGAGAAGAAATAAAAGAAACTAACAGATTAAAATACTTAGGAACATATAGGTACGCGACCAGATGGAAAACTTGAGGAGGGATACTAAGCAGGAAACAAAAAACCATGGCGATCTATAGAACCTTGTATAAGCCTTTTTTCAACAAAAAAAAAAAAAAGAAATAACAAAAACAAAAATCCGAATATATGAATCAGTCTTGGTACCTACCTATACTCATGTATGGAAGCGAGTCCTGGGTCATAACTAAAAAACTCAAACAAAAACTCGACGCATGTGAGATGAAAGTACTTAAAAAAATCGTGGGAGTGACAAGAATGGATAAAATTGGAAGTGTGTAGTAAGGAAAGACTTCAAAGTACAAGTGTAGTGCAAAAAATAGAACGACAACAATCAAGATGGTTCAGACATTTGGTGAGAATGGACGAGAAAATAGTGGTAAAAGAGATATGGGGGGTGTAAATAGCTGGCAAGAGAAGGAAATACAAACCCTGGAGAAAATGGAACTCAGGAGTGGCAGATGCATTGAAGAAACGAAAACTGTCTGGACTGAAGCGAGACGCGAGGCAATAATTAGAAGTAATTGGAAAAATATGGTCACCTCTACACCTATGGTAGATGAGGGTGAAGATAAGTAAGTAAGTAAGCATGAACAGTATGAGTATGTAGATGTTTTGAAGGCGAAACTGATCCTATACACTGCAGAGACGGTTTCCTCATAGCGCCAGAGTGTTCTAACAAGACCTAACCTTCTGTCACAGTTCCAAGTTATACTTTTTTCTCAACAAAAATTGAATTTATTAGAATTCACCAGACTTGAACCCGATCCATGAAAAAACCAGATGGAGATCGCAACAAAAATTAAAGTGATAGAAAGTGTTATCAAAGCGTGGTATGGGAACCCTGAAGTGAAGTAGATGTGTGGAAAACTAGTGACATCAGTGCCTTTTAGAATAGGCCAGACAATTAAATCGAAATGAGACCATATCAATTACTAACAAATGGTAAATAAATTGATTTTGTAGGTACCTAAGGGTTCCGCTTCATTATAATCCTGTATGTCCTATACTATGAAAAACAACGTGTGTTGGTCGAACTACAAAAATATTAAGAATAATGGTAATAGTAAATAGATACTTTTTACCCCAACGGTATAATTTAATTTACAGAAC
Organism: Elmis aenea; assembly: GCA_947652605.1. NCBI lineage: Eukaryota > Metazoa > Arthropoda > Insecta > Coleoptera > Elmidae > Elmis > Elmis aenea. The sequence continues at coordinate 28,742,639 of OX393576.1, forward strand.
GATTTGTCACAGTATTATATTGCTATTTTTTTTTGTTAGCTTTCAAGGGCATACTTCATTTAAATCTATTGTATCATCCTGTAATAAACCAAATTGAAAATCCGAGTCTTAATTGTTGTGAAATATGTTCTGTTAAATTTTCAATGGCTCGATTATACGCTTTAAAATAATCCTGTAACATTCCCAACTGCGAAGCGCGATATTAGCATTATTGCATAACAGCGCAAATACTGGCTGGGGTTTAACACCCTGGGGTTATATGTATTCCACATCAACAGGGCATTTTACATGTAAAAGCGAATATGTATCATTCTAAAGAATTTGCAAAAAATGCGCCACATATGTAGATACATTCAAGTAAATACAAGTCGCAAACATTCTTATGAAGGAATATCGCAGGAAACGTAAAATCTGTTCGCAACTGTTGTTTTTGGTTCAGTTTTGTTTAAATTTATGAGAGATACACGGTTCATTTTAGGAAGCTATTAACACTTAGTGAGATATGGTCCATTTATGTTTCATTGTTGTTAACAGTGAATCTTTTGCAAGGGTTTATGCTAGATAAATGCTACTTCTTAACGAGGCTTAAAATAAGTATTAGCTTTTTTGGAAACTCTTTATTACTATAGGCTTAATTCGCTTTATACAACTTTTGTATATTAGCAATAACAACCACATGAAATTGTAATTGTGTATTAAATTAAATTTATGTTGAAAGTAAAATGATACTTCTTGAGCTAGTAAATGCTTTTCTTCCAAGAATTTTAAACTGCATACACATTTCTTGTTCGTTGTTATTAGTTGGCTAGTTTTTCAACAAAACAGTTTTGCTGTAAAAGCAATCTCACGAATGTCTAGATGTGTTTTCTTCGTTGTTTATTGTAAATTGTTTAATCATCATTCATTGTCTGTAGTGCAATTTTAATGTTGGGGGTGACACAATAATTACAAATCGAGATAAAAATCTCTGTAATAGATAAAGCTACAAATCGACAATGTTTGTGCATTTTCTAATACGGTTTTTATTTATATATTTTTATTGTCGCGTGCAGATATAATTCTGCACTTTTATTTGTTTAATCAAAAAATAACTCCCTTTATCTTTTAATGTACTGTTATAGCTTATAGCTACAAGTTTAGCGGCATTTACTTTGCGTCGACAGTTTTTTTTTGTTTTCCAAAAGTAAAGTAACGCGAATACTATAAAAGTTGTTTACAAATAAACAGACATACTTCGATTTTCGACGCTTCCACTCACGACGCTTCGCCTTTTTCAATAATTGCCACATTACCCTAAATTTGAAGCGCTTGCTTCATAGTTATGATACTGGCGTCGCTGTCGTCAGTGCGTTTACAATTACGATTCGCATTGTATCTTTTTTGTTTGTTTTATGATTATGTCATTTACATCCGCATATGACGATTTCAGTGCAGTTATACATGGATAATTCAAAAAACAAAGCTTTGAGTTACGACAGTGGTCTGTAAATGTCGTAAGTTCGGGATTTTCCTGTATTGAAGAAAAAAGTGGAAAAACGATTCTTTTTATTAAACGCATTAATGCATAATTTTCCTATTTCTTTAACCTAAGCTGTTTTTTTTTAAATCGCAAAAAGTAATAGGTTTAATGCTTTAATAAAGATATGCAAAACTCAACATCCTTTAAACAGTTAAATTGTGTTTTGAAAATTTGTAAATTCAAACTAATATTGCATAAGTAGTCGGAGTAGTCCGATCCACATTAAAAAATGACGTCAACGAATTAAGGTGGTTGCACAATTGTCTTTATTGCTCAGTTGACAATTTGCCTTATTTGGAAGGTAAAGTTATCAAATGAAAAACGAAGAGTTGGTCTATAATACATGATACATCAAGAATGATTATTGATCGTTACTTAAAGACTAAGCAATTTCTAACTAAATAGAAGAGTTTCTTTTGTTTTTAGTCAACAAAATAATGAGTTGATTTAGACATAAAGTCTCATAATAAACAGGGGATGAAACCGGTTTTTTAAACCGGTTAACCGTTATTTTTTGTCAGAAAAAGTGATTTTTACCCGAAACCGAAACCGTTATTTTTAAAGGCAAAAAAACGGTAACCTTTAACCGAAATAATAAAAAACCGGTTTTTTTAACATCTTTTTTTAATAAAAATTACGATGAAAAATACAAAATCTGTATTATATGCGATTAGTTTACCAGAAGTCATTACTAAACGCTTGATTGTAGGTACATTTATTATAAAATTATAAATAAATAATATCTTTTCATACTTTGCATTCCTGATCTAAATAATTTTAAAAACCGGTTAATTTAACCGGTTTTTTTTAAACCGGTTTATAATTTAAATCGGTTTTTTACACTAAACCGTTTTTTTACGAATAAAACCGGTTTTTCAACAAAAACCGTTTTAAAAATAAAGTTCTCAATTTCGGTTGACCGTTAACCAAAATTTTTTTCGGTTTCGAGCCCTGATAATAAATGCAAAAGCTTGTACAATGGCATGATGGTAATGACTCATCAAATAAAAAAAACTATTGAGAAGTATTTTTGATATCCATTATAAAATCATCCAGAACGTCCTTAGGTATCTTTACTATTGCGACGAACAATAGCATATGACTGTATGTACAAAAACATTGTTGTAAAGCGCTTAAAAAGCATATAAACCAGTGGCAGAACTTGCCCCCCTCCGCAAAATATTATTCAGGCCCATTGGCGTAGTTATGGGGGGACCAGGGGGGGCTAAGCCCCCCCCCCTGGGCCCTTATTAGCCCCCCCTGGCCTACACGGTTTTAAATGTTGAAACTGTCCCAAGTAGCCCTACATAATCGTACTCGACACAAAAACCATTTCGTTTAAAGTTCTACTCCCTAAATTAAATAATTTACGAACATTTATTGTTTGTGTTTTATAAAACAATATTTTTTTTAGGCCCCCCTGACGTAAAAAACCGTGAATTTGTGAGTACGCGGCTGGATTCAACAAAAGAGGAGCTTTTTTTTAGTTCACAGCCTCAGTAATCTGGGGCTGCAGCCCCCCCTGGACCTTGGGGCTAACTACGCCAATGTTCAGGCCCCTACAACAAAAAAACACAAATTTTTGATCTAGATATTTTTATTAGAAAATAACAAAAATGAACAAAAATTCACCATTTAAAACACAATTGAAAATTATCAAAAGGAAATATATTTAAAATTCTTCCTTCTGGGTTTTAAATGTGCAAAATCTCTAATCACATCTTTTATTTCCATATTTTGGCTGTTTTTGCTTCAATTCCCAATATACAGAAATTATGAAAACGTTCTTCGCCTGTTAAATGCGTAAAATTTTTTTAATCATCTTAAGGCAAAAAGTATTTGGGTCCCATAATTCTGGACTCCCCGCGTTGCGTAGTCCGGTGCATTGTTGTTCCGCCACTGGTTTAAAAAAATCCAAGGACAAACAAAACACTGGGTTAATCAAAGATAGAAATAACGAAATGTCCACATCTAAATAACGTTGGAAAATAAAGTATTAGTACGAAGAGTAGAAGATAAGTCGCGCCAGTGCGCTCACAAAAATGGTAAACTGACAAAGTTAACCCAGATTTAGTGACAAATGTTGGATCTAAAACAAGAACAGTCAAAACCGTTGAAACGGAAATTTAAAAAATTAGAAGAAGTGAAGAATAAAATTCTCCTGCATGATAATACCACGACATACGGTAAAAAACACTTTACTCTTTGCTAAATAAACATTTCAAAAACATGGAAAAATTTGCAAATGATAATAATTCGAAATAAGTCATCAAAGAAGACATATTTCAAATATTTTTAGGAGCCTAATCAACAAGCTATTACAATAGCGCGTTAGTTAAAAACACACACTTTTTTTGAAATTGTTATTGAACGTAACCTAATTTCAGTGGCTGTATCTCTTAATTCAAAATATTTATAGGTAAAATAAAGTACGTAAACGTCATATATTTGTAACAGAGGCATACGTTAAATGCATGTATAAATTTTGTTTTCCACATTATCTCGCATTACGCGCACGGCTTACTGCAAACCCGATATGAATTTATGTACCTCACTTGATATGCATTACTCCGGACATTTTATAACCTTAATACCAGCAACTTCATTCTCATTTTTAACATCACTAGAAAATCTACTTTGAATTAAAAATAACACCTTATAAGGCAAAAAGCAAACACGAAGATTCCTTCGTGTTATAAAAAGATGGAGAAATATAAATATTGAATATGAATATTTCTTTAAAAGCAATTTTACATTTAATAAAAGAAACTTTATAACACAGTATAAAAAATGACCTAAACATTTAATTAAAACCGGCTCTCTATGTTAAATTTATGTTTGGTTTGGTCATTGCAAGGAAGATTAAAATAAATTAAAATAGGGTGTCTTACAGCCAGAGAAGAAAATTAAGATAACACAAGTTGTTTTCAACAAGGAGTATATGAACAAATATGAGTTCAAAATTTACATTTAGATTTGCGTTAGGACATTTTAAGATATTTTTCACTAATACGTATATCTGTTAACAAAGAAATATGAATCTTGCCATCAAAATAAACGCTTTATTGAAACCAGACGCCGTTCGGTTTCTAGGTTGTGGGCGGAATGTAAGTAAACCGTAGACCTTACAGATCTGAAGACGGCAGTTTCCCTGCCTTCTGATAGAATACGAGGGGATTAGTTTAGATTCAAAACCGGATCAATCCCATCAACGAAAACGTGTTTCTCAAACAAATAGACCGTGGAAGTAAAAACGTTTTTTTTTTGAGAAAGAACAAGTTTAACCAAAGACATTTTGACTGAGTTTTCACTTATTTATGCGTATGTGAAGGCTGTATAACGCGATGCATAATTCTGCACCTAAAAAATGCACCGTGTTAAAAATATTCTGTACAAAACCTGCTAATTTTATTGAAATATTGTGTGTCAAACCGAAGAACAATAAAAAAGTTATTAGTTTACAGGCGTCAAGCTACTAAATATCATTTTGACAAATTATTTGCCTTTCTAGTTAGAAAAAGCGGTAGTATAGATTTTAAATATCATTAGACATGGAACATTTGATACATTCTACGTCATCTTATGCACGCTTAAAAGAACAAAGATTACACATTTTTTGCTTACCAAATGAGTTTTAATACTTGTTGTTCTGGAGAACAAACAACAGTTTCAAATAGGGTTGGAATGTTCAAGCGTTACGCAAAGAGTGGCAGAGAATAATTACTCTGTAGTACAGACATCGTTAATAAATGGAATGGATGGCTTCATACACACATTGATGAATAATTTTTCCATTAATCGCAGGCAGCAGGAAACGACATTGTTCAGGTTGTATTACGCAACATATGTTATAACCAACAGTGATTCCCAAAGACAGCTACGAACTTAAAATAAATATTTTTTAAGAGTTGGGTATCTCTAATTTACGCAAAATAAATAATGCTGGTTACTTTCAGATTTAAAACAAAAAAATAATTGTTTTAGTATTATTATGCCTCCTTTTTTTTGTAAACTAATGTACGAAAACTAAAATTTAGAAAAATTACGTTTAATTTATAAAGGAGCTAAAATTATAATTTCCTAATTGTTAAATTGTATATTAGATATAATTTTGAAAGCTAGTACATGTGTAATTTAAAAACACACGTCAAGAGTGTATTAAAAGTTCTGTGTTTTTATTTACGTTTTTTAACAATGGTAGGTTTGTTTACGCAATTATTTGCGTTAAGATTTAAATTTAATTGACCGAATATATTTTTTTTGTTAACCAAAATTATCATTACGTTATCCTACCTTACTTTATGACGTCTTGATATTTTCAGAGCGTTGCAGCCTTCGTGTTTTTTTTATGCTCTAGGCCATGCAGAACTTGGTGTTCAGCAACAACAGGTCGACTGCTTACAGGCAGGCAAGGTTGTTGGTTTGCAGCGTCGCGACGGGCGTTTCTAACTTCAGCGCCACTACCGTAACATTGAAGTACTCTCTAACACAATCAATATGCCTGCACAAATGGTTTCTACTAAGCTTGGTAAACATTAATTGTATAACATGATAATGCTTTTAACACTAGAATTTTTAATAAATGCGGAGTACAACAAATTTTGACAGGTTTGACAGCCTGGTTTTACTGAAATCTTAGCGCCTACATGATTAAAATAATGTAAAAAACCAACCAATCTCAATATATTTCAATTATTTATTATAGTTTATTTTTTACACTAGATTTCCCAGCCGTCTAAGTTTCTTCAGCCTTTTCGTGTTGATACTTCTACACTTGTTTCTCATATTTGAAATGAACCGTTAATGGTACTTGTGCTTTTTATGACGAAGGATTTATTGTTCCACAATATTAGAATGTTAAAAAGCAAATTTTTAATTTAAGGATGTGAAAAATGGACCGATAAACACATGTATACTCATTAAAAAGAATTAGTTGTACAAAAAGTAGATAAATTAAATATCTAGCTAATACTTATCTGGTAGAAACACAAAATTGAAAAAAAGTAACCTAAAATTATCAACCCGCTACGATTTGGTTCCAAATTTATTATATTTAACCGTACGCGTTTTTATGCTGCCCGATTCTAGACTCTAGAATCTGGAGCTATTAATTTCAAATTAACTTTCAGTTTGTAGCTTCTTTAGAAAACATTTTAGGACGTGGGTTTATAGAAACATTTTCTCGTAAAATTAAAGAGAAATCACCCCAAAAGTTTATGGATATAATTATGAAATACTCTGTATATTATTAATATGATAAGAACATAATACGTTTGATATAAAACACATGTTATTACTTAAAATATAAATGAATAATTTTTTGATTTTTATTAACAATTTCGTTGATTTTTTTGTTATTTCATTTATTCACTCAGTTATTAATTTATTTAAACCCTTCTTTTTAACTCTTTTTATTAAGTTATAACCGGTTATATATAAGTGTTGATTCTGCTGAACTTTGAAAGATACGCAACATTAAAAATATATTCAAATAATAACAATCGCAATATTAGAGGTACAACTTTATTTCATAAGAACATACTGTTGAACCTTGAATTAAAACATGATAATGTAATCAAAAACAATATTTCCACAACAGTTGGCTAGTTTTCAGCTTATATAAAAGCCCTGAGAATATATTGAAACACATACCGTATTTTTTAATGTGTATAAATTTGTTTGGCAGTGTTTTAACGATTTAGAATTAAGAAGTCGATTCTGACACATTTTTGGTGTAGTCAAGTCAATGCGTTTCGTACCTCACGCAACGATTAAAATGTTTTGAATATTATTTTCAAGTAGATGGACCAAATGATCAACACATAGTAAAAAGTGGGAGAGGGAATGAGGATACATTAAAAAGAAGTTGACAGTCATCGAATCTTAAACTGTTTTGAATCAGACAAGGTTAGGATAGAAATTAGTCAGTCACATTGGACAATAAAAATTAAACAAATGACTAAATTATAAACAATATTTTAAATCAGGTAACTACCATACAAAGGAAATGTATATTTTATTCTAAAAATATTTTTTTAATGGAATCATACACGTCGATTTGGCCACACCAAGCAGTAGTTCTCCATGTGACAGAGCTCAGCAAACTTATCCTAAACCCTACTTTAGACGCAGTATAATACTATAAACTACAAGCTATTATTCTTATTACTTATTTTTAATAATTGACCTTTAACAGTTAACAACCAAACACAACAAATTGTAACAAAACATTTAAAATTTAATAAATACGATTAAAAAATATATCGAGAAACGAAATATTAGTTTCCGATTTAACTTGTTTTTGTGCCTATTAATATTGTAGTAGTTTTTATATTTTGTTACAGAATTGCTTAAGTATATATCTATATTAATTATTCCAAAACTTTACCATTGTTACATTTTTTAGACGTCCAGTAGTCCTGCAGATTTCATTTTATAGGCAGCAGATGTTGTTTTGTTTATGTACAACGTAATTTTTTCCTAATAGTGACTTAATAACGTGCATGAGTTCATCAAGTAGAAAATAGAGTAGATTTTCTGTACTTAATTTTAATGTTTTACAACAAGGACCAAGCATCATTTTGCTAATAATTTAATGAATATTAGTCATTCATATATCCTAAAATTATTATTAAACTCTCATTACACTATCAGGTAGACTCCATATACCGGGTGTCACACGTTCATGGTACACCGACCTTTTTCTCTTTATTTTTCTAGAAAATTTTTTGAAACTCGGTGCATCGTATAAACTCCATAAAGGTCACTTTTTGACACACAAACGAATTTTTTTCCACTTCCTGTTTCAGCGTAAGTGACACCAACTTTTGATTTTTAAATAGAACACCCTGTATATAATCGCATTTTTGGATTCTACATAATTTTCTAAATCCAATAACACCAAAAAAGTGACATTTCAAATGTCAAATGTTTTTTTAAATTGATTTTTAGTTTTTAATTTAAGTGTGCCATGACTGCTCCGATTTATTCACATTGAGCCATGTAATGCTATAAAAAACAAAAGCACGTCACAAATAGTTAATTAAGCGATTTATTAATGAACATAGTTTTCCAAAAAGATTTTTTGACGAAACTTTTTTTTTCAAATGGAACCATATTGGTAGGTACCGAGGTTCCATTCGGTACAACCATTTATAAAGAATCGTCTGATATGCCCATTTTGCATCTGCGACAAATACAACAAAAGTTACTGTTCATCAAAAAAATTATTTTTATTCCAAGAGGTAACTAAGGTGGCTTTGAAACAATGCAATATTTAGCTTGTTAAACATTTATTTGTCATTGAAGACAGATTTATACAAGAGATGATAAAGTTGACATGTTAATTATTTACGGAGTATGTCGAAGAAATACAGTTGCGGCTACCAACTTATACGCTGAACGATATCCTGACCGACATTGTCCTGCCAGAAATTATTTTCATCGTCTTGAAAATCAATTTCGAAGAGAGCCTAATAATGATCTTGCAGAAAATTTTATTGTTGGGGAAGAAATGGAGACTAATGTCTTGGCTCGGGTGGATATTGATAAAACTGTTTCTTTGAGGCAAATTGCTTTTGAATTCGATATAAGTCGACAAAAAGTGAACAGAATTTTTCATAAGCATAATTATAAATCCTTTAAGTACCAATTACATCAACATTTGTACGAAAATGATCACGCTAGGAGGATAGAATATTGCAATTGGATTTTACAAAATAACGCACCGCCAAATAATGAATTTTTGGGGAACATTTTATTTTCTGATGAGTGCAGATTTACGAATTTGGGCCTATTCAACCGACAAAACACCAGGTACTGGTCGCAAGAAAATCAACATTTAATTAGGGAGGGTAATTTTCAAGACCGTTTCGGATTCAACGTTTGGCTGGTAATAATCGAAACTAAAATAATTGGTCCCATAATATTTGAAGGACCCTTGAATGGTGTCAGATACTTGGGCTTCCTGCAAAATGAAATTGAGGGTTTTTTAGATCAATTACCTCTGCATTTAGGTCAGAACATGATTTTTAGCAAGATGGCGCTCCTCCCCATAACTCGAGAATAGTGACTGATTACCTTCAAGAGCGATTGGGAGAAAACTTTATTGCAACGAATGGTCCTGTAAGGTGGCCTCCAAGGTCACCAGATTTGACTCCCTTAGATTTTTTCATTTGGCCTTATTAAAAAATACTGTTTATGAAACTGCCCTAACAACCCGCGAAGACCTGGAGCTACGAGTAAAATGTGCAGTTAATAGTATAACGCCCCAGGAATTGGCCGCAGTTATTCGAAATACAGCTATGCGAGTGCAGAAGTGTTTTGACTTGAATGGACAACATTTTGAGCAATTATTGTGATTTTCGTGTTCGTTTTTTACCATTTACAACAACCTTAATCTAAATGTAAATTGGAATAAAACAGATTTTTTCATTTTCTCTTAACAGCAATTTTGATTTTCTTTATCGCACATATAATAAACCATACGTATGGGTGGATTTGTTATAAATGGTTGTACCGAATGGTACCTCAGTACCAATATGGTTCCATTTGAAAAAAAAAAGTTTCGTCAAAAAACCTTTTTGGAAAACTATGTTCATTAATAAAAATCGCTTAATTAACTATTTTTGACGTGCTTTTGTTTTTTGTAGCATTACATGGCTCAATGTGAATAAATCGGAGCAGTCATGGCACACTTAAATTAAAAACTAAAAATCAATTTAAAAAACATTGGACATTTGAATGTCACTTTTTTGGTGTTATTGGATTCAGAAAATTATGTAGAATCCAAAAATGTAATTATATACAGGGTGTTCCATTTAAAAATCAAAAGTTGGTGTCACTTCCGCTGAAACAGGAAGTGGAAAAAAATTCGTTTGTGTGTCTAAAAGTGACGTTTATGGAGTTTATACCATGCCCTGAGTTTCAAAAAATTTTCTTGAAAAATAGAGAGAAAAAGGTGGGTGTACCATGAACGTGTGACACCCGGTATGTACATTTTTTAGGTAAATTTGTGCACGTGGAGTTGCAAATATTATTTCAAGTAAGTTGTAAAATAAAGAAACGTTTACCGTTATAAAGTTTTACAAATTTTGTAGAAATTAAGAAGGTTAAAATCTTAAGATGGGAAGATCTATGATTTTTTGAACACGATGATTACCATTTTAGAATGTTTTATACCAGAACAATCACTTATAGAAGTCTTAATAAAAAAACTGTTCACTACATTAATAGTTATATACACTGTTAATTGTTGAAAATGTTATCTATTGAGACTTCAAGTGAGCGGCACCGCTTTTATATACATTTCCATTTTCTTCCGGTTGATAGGAGTTGTCCGAAAAAAGAACACCTTGTCCACATCCCATGTCCATGCCATAAAATATCCTTCTTCCCTATAAACAAAATATTATTAAAACATCATAATAGAGTGTTTAATTATTGTGTATATACAGGGTGTAAAATAGGATCACGCAACATAGTAATTTCAATGGTAAAATTTTAAAAGTTGTATATCTCCCCTAATTATTAAAAAAAATGCATTTAGGTTTTTTTTAGAGGAAGAAATTTTGTGTCTACAAATGTAATCAATATTATTGTTAGTTTTCCAATAACTAAACAATAAGAAAATCTCAAGGCACTACAGATTTTTGTCAAAACGGCGCTGTGCAATTTTTTCAATTTTCAGTTGGAAAACTAAAAACTACTATTGATTACATTTGTAGACAAAATTTTTTTTTTCTGTAAAATACCTAAATGCACTTTTTTTTCTAAAATAATTAGGGGAGATGTTATACAACTTTTAAAATTTTACCATTGAAATTACTATGTTGCGTGATCCAATTCTACACCCTGTACACATATGTTAATCTCTTAGTGACAGCAATAATAAGTGTTATTGTATTAATTTTAACTTTAATATTGAAAAGCGTTGCCTGAGCATTAAAAAATATTTTAGTTAGTATTCTTTGGTTTTAATTTTAATGTGCTTTTGGTACTAATATTACAAACCGAAGTAAAATTTAATCAAAAATAGTTTAGGAGTCAAAATGGAACATTTTGTATTCAATCCTCTTTTTTTAAAACTAACTTTAAAGCAGATAAAGATAATTTAATTTAAGTAAAATCTTAATAAATAATCATAAACTAAAAACAAGCAATTTTTTAAGAAATACGCGAAATTTTAATAAATTGTGTCCGTTTCTTAGCACTGACCGACATTTGATTTAGAGTATGTTTTCCGGCGAAACAGCGTGTCCAAGAGATCAATGCCACCTTTATCATTTCGTTTGTTTTAGAGCAGAAGACTTCATCTTATGACAAAAAATAAACTCCATATGTTGATATGCAGAATGTGCCTTCGCTAATTTTTGCATGTTTAGGACCTAAATAAAACGTTTTTACCGATGAGTTTTTTTTATGTGTGCCTTTATATACAGGGTGTCCCAGTTTTAGTGTACAGTATGGGAATCTCGCAAACGGTAGTATACAGAGTTGGTTAAACGGGTAAAAATGATCTATAATTTAGTATTTGCGCTATTGATAAAAAACAAAATATATATTAATTTTTGCTATAACTTATGGGTAAGTTCACACGGCGACATTTAAAGTCGCGACATCAAAAGATAATAATATTTTTCTAAAATCACATTTTTCAGTTTTTTTTTGTAATAAATCAAAAACGAATCAAAATATCCAGGCCTTCTTTTCAGATTCTTAATCGTCATAAAAATGTGCAACTTTTCTCTAATTTAACCGACCTTGTATCTCTTACCGTTTCCAAGATAGCATTGGTGAGCATCGAAAAAAGCACCACCCTGTATACTCTATATTAAGGGACACCAAAAAATTGTTTTTGCTAAATACGTTTTATCTAGGTGCTAAACATTAGATCTATGCAAAAATTAGCGAAGGTTTACCTTGTGGGACACCCTGTACACAAGTGCGCAATTCATTGTATGTTTTTCAAACATTTGTGAAAATCAAATTATAACTGTTTTTATCTCTCCTGTCATGTACACGTTATAATAGTTTTGTAAATTCCTTATCGAAAATTAAGGGGGGTCTTTATATAAAATGTTTTCCTTAGACGTCTCCTATCGGAATTACACCCCCCTAAAGGGGAGCGGTAAAATTAGGTTTTTATTTTATTTCTCAAATTTTGATAAATGTAGGAGAATGATATTTGGTATATCTTTTAAACTTACTAAAAGGTTTCCCAAAGTAATATTTTCAATCATCTCTAGGGTTTTCAATTTCGGGTACCCGATACCCGGGTATCCGGGTAATTTGTCAATTTTTTTAATACCCGACTACCCGGGTAATTGAGTCGGGTACCCGGGTATTTAATTTTTTTTTTACATTTAATAAATCATATAAAAAACACTACAAAAACCCGTAGATAACGTTAATTGTTTCAGAAAATACGAGTATAAAGATGTGTAAGTGTTTGTACGTGTGTGTTCATAAGTGTTCTGTATACAATATTAAATGAACAGAATCAAAAATAAGCGACAAAGGACAAAACCTCCTATAGTTAGAGTTAGACCTAACTATAAAGCAATAAAATCGTAATCAACGAAAAATAAATTGAAATGCACAATTACACACTATCTACACATGTCTTATTATTTTATTGAACCTAATAATTTAGTATTAAATAAACAAATGGGTACGCAAAGTAAGTAAACAATGAGTTAAAGAAATGCATTTGAAAAATTAAGAACAGGCATAAAATCTTTTAACACAATTAATTTCATCATTTTTTAACTGACCAATAAATATAAAAATATCATTTTAATCAAAATTCTTAAATTTAAGTAGTAATAGTTATATGAAAATGAAACACTTATTTATTTGATGTTGTTTTGCTGTTGTTTTGCTTATTTTGTTTCTTAGATGCTTTATTTAATGTGTGATATATGCCTATTTTAGTTGTATTAAATAATATAGTTGTATTTATAATATACTTATTTGTTTGATGTTTTTTTGCTGTTTTTTTATTTTTTTATTTTTATAGATAGGTACACATATATTTATGCCTATTTTAGTTGTATAATTTTTTATTTTTTTTAATCATGAATAAACTAATAATTTATGTGAAAATCGTTTTAATTTATTAAAAGTTAAAAAAAAAATTTACCCGGGTACCCGGGTATACCCGGGTATTAGCAAAAACTACTACCCGACTACCCGGGTATTAGTTTTTTCGGGTAATTGAAAACCCTAATCATCTCCCACCTTCACAGGAGGCTAAAAAGTAAGACTCCTGTTGTGTTTTTTTTATCAGAACTTTTTGTTAGTTTGAAATTAATTAAAAAAATTATATAAGTGAACATGAACCATGAAATATTCCAATATAAAACGATTCATTTTGGTGGTTACCATGGTTTGTTTATGCTCATATTGGGTAGAATTGACAGATGTTATTTATTTAGTTTACGCGAAAACGCCCGTCACAAATACCCAATATGAACATAAAAAAACCAAAATGTTTTTTTTATAGTGGAATATTTAATGGTGCATGTTTACTTATTTTATTTTTTACTCAAAAACGGTAAATTTTACGAAAAAGACTAAAAAATAACAAAAGTTTCTAAATAAACCAAGCTTTCAAATAAATTGCAAAATTTCAAACTACCAAAAAGTTCTGATAAAAAAACCAACAGGGGCCGCACTTTTTAGGAGCGTAGGAATACCGTGTTATACACAAAAATATACATTCTTACAATTGAGACAAATGAATCCAGTACTTGTACGTTAAACGCACCCCTACTTACTTTTTCCATATAAGCTTTAATGTAAAAATTGCCGAAAAGGACGATGAAAGAAATCATATACAAAATTAATGTGTAATGCATCCACAGAGGGAATTCGCATCCAGTCCTTATTCCATTAATACCCAACACCAACGCGCAAGTAAATTGAATCTGAAATATAATAAAAAAATGTTGCACAAAAATATATCAAATGTATTTCAAATTTTATTACCACAAATTTAATATACTAGGGTTACTCACCAACTGTAAGATTGTTAGATACTTTTTCCACCACAAATACCTAGCAACAGTGGGCCCTAGGACGGAAAGGCCGTAATATGAGTACATGAGAACATGGATTCCTGAATTTACCATTGCCGGTAAAAATGCTGCAAATAAGTAAATTACTAATACAAGAAAAATAATTAAATAATAATAGAGTTGACATTATTTCTAAGAGCCACTTCTTTAGCAAAACCGTTTTTGAAATTTCTGAATTCTGACACACACAGTTTATTATAATATTATATGTGCGATTTTATGCAAGAATTCTAAAAACGTTGGCTGTTAAATAATCTTTAATTCAAATTTAGCTTATATTTTATACATACATATTACATACATAGTCCTAAAGCCTTTTTTTACCCTTTCGAGGGTAAGGCCAAGTCAATTATTATTTTCTTAAATAATAAAAATAATCTTATAAACAAAATGAAATATAATATTCCCATCGTTTTCAACTCCACTCTATGTCTCTCTTTATTATAGTTTTAATTTTCAAAGATTAAAGTAGTACTTACTTGATCCACTAGGAACCCATTTAATTCCTATCCACCACAAAGAAAACATTGTGGAATGGTGATAAACATGTAAAAATGTAAGTTGTTGGTCTTTTTTTCTCAAAATGAAGAAAAATGTATCACAAAATTCTAGTAGTTTTGAAAAATAGTACCACCACACAGCATTCGCAATTTGTAACTCATCAGGATCTTGGGATTGCCTACATGGTTCACAGATATAGCTGTATCTAAGCCTAGTGGAAGCCGTTAGCAACTGAAAAAAATCCAATTTAAATATTTGTACGAAAAAATCCCAGTCTTTGGAACAATAAACCATTACGTAGCGTATTTTCAAAAATATTAATATAAATTGCTGAATGGAATTTATGAAAAAATACGTAATTGAGTGCTCGTCACATATTTTTTTACGAAAAACAAATTACCTGTAGCGCTATATAGGCATTAAGAACAGCCATTGCGAGATTATAGGGAATTAGAGCCCATGTTAATTTAAAGGGTTTTCTATGTTTCATAAATTTAGGTCCAATCCATACTAAGAACAAGTAAATTAGTGTATAAACTAAAGTAGGGCCTGGAGAGTCCACCAAAGGCCATCCTTTCGTCCGATTATCTGTAAAATCATAAGTAAAATGTTACTTTTTTTAATACAAATTTAAAAGCAAGATAAATATAATATATATGTACTGTTTTAAAGATATAAAATAATCGTTAAAATAATCTAACAATAGCATGAAGAGAATGCACAATAGTTAAAACATTGATGGTTTACTTTGTGGATAATTGTTTCGTTAAAGTTTTAAATAGGGCATGAAACTGAAAAATCTTTCGTTTATAAGTTAACTGAAATTGAGAATGTTAATTTTAAAACGTTTTTTCGTAAACCGGTTTTAAGCGCCGGTGTTTTAACCAGGGCATGAAACCGGTTTTTTAAACCGGTTTAAAAAACCGGTTAACCTTTATTTTTTGTCCAAAATTGTGATTTTTAACCGAAACCGAACCCGTTATTTTTAAAGGCAAAAAAAAACGGTAACCTTTAACCAAAATAATAAAAAACCGGTTTTTTAAACATCTCTTTTTAATAAAAATTATTTTGAAAAAATACAAAATCTGTATTAAATATGTGATTAGTTTACCAAAAGTAATTACTGAATGCTTGATTGTACATTTATTATAAAATTATAAATAGATAATATCTTTTTATACTTTGCATTCCAAATCTGAATAATGTTAAAAACCGGTTAAATTAACCGTTTTTTTCAAAACCGGTTTTTTACGGAAAAAACCGGTTTTTCAACAAAAACCGTTATAAAAATAAAGTTCTTAAATTCGATTAACCGTTAACCAAAATTTTTTTCGGTTTCTAGCCCTGGTTTTAACAACCCAATTTTTCAACATCGTTTTTTTAAAAATTCATTATAGGGTGTATCGCTGTTGATATATTACTTTTCGATGAATTTAAAATGATACGATAATTAATTATTTTATGTAAATATTAACTTTTATTCTCGCCGCCTAACTTGATAATACATGATGTTAAATTATTGGTTAGTTAGTTAAAAACTGGGTAAATTATCTTTTGGTTACTTTAGTTTAAAAATATCGGTTGCGATTTTGAATAAAATCTCAGACAAAAATACCAATTAACCGATTGATTTTTTTTTATCTTGACCTGCTTTGAAAGTACTCATATTTCATGAAAAACGTACACGTCACACTTTTTACTGGACGTGTAGTATTGATACGCTTTTAGGAAAAAGCAACGTGAAGGAAATAGATATAACAAAGGATGAAAAAGAGTCAATCAAAATATGTAATGTTAGTAAGTGTATTATGTTGGCTAAAGAGCTCAAAAAATATTTTAAATGTTTCAAAAATTGTCTTTTTTGCTTAACTCGTCTAAGGCAAAAAACGGTACTAGTTCGAAGGCAACTATTATTTAGAAAATTAATTAGTTTACCAGCTATTGGGAAAGATCTCCTTCGAAACGGTGTTTGTAGTTACTTGAAGCATTATTTTATTAAATTGTTTAAAAAAAATCCATCTGAGGGGTTTATAAGCACCATAAACTTCTAAATGTGACTTCAGTTGCCGACATTTTTACACGCCACGAACGTATTTTGAGCAAATGAACAAACAAATGAATTTCGTGACATGAGAATTCACGATGATTGAGAAAACTTGATGTTACAATGGAATAAAATACTACAGAAAATAAAGGCGTCACAAATAAACACTTTGAAGAGCAAATATTTTGTTTGACTAATTTATATGTAAATAGGGAAGCATATGATTTCTCTAAAATAATTTACATCAACCCTACTTTATTCGAAAGAATTAAGTTGTTTTAAAAATGCAAGGGTTTTGAGTGTAACTTGGCAATGAATTTAATACCAACAAAGCAGTTTTTTAAATTCAATACAAACTTTCAAAAGTTAAAAGTTAAATCTTGTTCGAAATAATAGTCACAGGAAAAATCCCCAAATACGATTAAAATATAGCATACATTCTAGACTTACCTGATAGTGATAAAGTCCACAAATAGTAGTTGTAAACGTCATTTAAGACACTTTGAGCAGTGTTTAATAAGGATGTCATCTTAACTGAAATTACCTAATTGTTTCTAGATCTGCAACAAATATTTTTAATGAAAATCACATCCACCGTTCTGCTAACGCCGCCACATAAACATTTATTCCGTCGAGCACATTATAGGAAATGAAAGAAAGACAATGTACTAATTTAGTACATAGTGGAATGCAAATTATAATGCAATTTCTAAATGTTGTTTACTAAGCACATGTAATTAGAAGCGTCGAATTTCGGTTAAATCATCAGTATTTTGCACTGGAGGCTTTATACAGGGTGCACCATTATTATAGAATAATATATTTTATTTAATTGCAACAATCAGTCCTCAAAATAGGAATAAAAATTTGCTTAGACTATTAAGTACAGTATGTATAGATAAAATAGAATACTATTTTTAGTTAGGGTTGTCTAAGACAATACAGGGTGACAATAATCTATATGTGGTGTATGGATAACTTTGTTAATATAAGAGATACTCAATTGGTAAAATTAGCAAAGTTGGGCAGAATGTCGTCGAATTTTATGCCATTTTGACAGGTGACCTACACCTTCACTTTTTTTTAAATATTTAAAAAAGCTAAAAACACGATTTTTTTAATGGTAAACAATTTTTATGTAGATGATTGTCACCCTACATATAATTAATTCTGCACAAATTGATAACAAAATATTGCGCTTTAAGTTGGGATAATCTTTACGTGTCGTAAAGAAATATGAACGCAGCTTTATTAAATAGTAAGAAAATTGATAGTAAAGGCAAACCACCAAATTTTATTATAAAAGTAACACGTTAAAAACAAGTTAAAAAAAAAAAACGAAATTAATTTAAATCAACCAACTTCATAGTTTATTACAAGGAAGTTACAACTGGCAAACAATTAGTTTTATAATTAAATAGCTTTACATTTTGTTCAATTATTCCGCAATTGTTTGTATTTGATAATTAACCTTGTATTTTCAAACGGTATTTGAAAACTTCAATTGTAATTAATTCAAACATGGTAATTTAAGTAATTGCTGTTGTACGCAACTTTCTCTTTCAGTGTGTATGACATTTTCATTTCGAGAGGCGAGAGAAAATTTCCTTCTGACCGGATATAAGCCATTTTTTTATTTTATTTTAGTTTTTAATATGTTTTACCACCAATTTTTTTAGAATGTACTTTACGGATCGTGCAACTAGTAGATTTAGATTGATTTAATATTATTATTTTTAAGTACCCTTCAATGTTAATTTATTGTAGACGTACAAATTTAAGTAATGCGTGAAAATATGTCACTAATTCAATGATTTTAGCTAAATTTATTTGTCTCCTGTATCAAATTTCTGATTGTTGTTATTATCAATAATGTAAACTTTACATAATGTGCAATTTAATAATTGCTTAAATTATTTGATTAAGTTATTAAGTAATAGAAATAAGTCTCTTCGTCAGTGGTAATTCTAACGAAGACGCGAGAGAGTTCAAACTGACTAGCATTGCCACAAGAGTTACCTACTTCACAAAATAGATAAATGATTTTTATTTAAACTTATTTATATTATGCACAATTATTAATTTTATAAAGTTAATATTGATCACTCAGAGGATAAAATTATTGTCATTGGTGTTAACATATTTTGAATTGTAGTATTACACAATCATATTTTATAGCTGGTTCAGTCAAATTATAGATCCATAAATGACTACAAATTGTTTTAAACGTCACATTTTAAGTTTTCGAATTTTAACTTTCTTGGGAAGATTCGCATTTATTTACTGTAAAATTTAAAACAAAAATATGTCCATGTACATTTATTTAATAACTACTCCACAATCTCAAAAAGCTCCACATCTGCTAATTAAATTTATTGTTATAAAATTTTATCTATGTGAATAAAATTATTAACAATAAAATTTAAAAAATGACTAATTCATTAATTATTAAAGCCAAAAAAAAACTATAAAGCATTAGGCATTTTATGTGTCACTTGGTTGATCAGCACTGTTGTAATAAATAAAAATACATATGCAGACAAGTGATATATTCTGAATAAAAAGACATTATAAAACTGGTAATATATATTTCACAGAGACTTTGTCATTGGTGTAAATCAGATTCCTTGAAAATGTTTGAACATTTCTTCAATTTACTTTTTTAAATTGGGTTGTTAACAAAATGGTAAATAACGAAATCGTGGCGGTTGCTTAAACTTTTTGAAGTTTAAACAAGTATTTGAGGCCATTGCTACAAATTGGTTTTTCAGTTCAGTTTTAATGTACAGATATACAACTATTTATACTAAAATTTTGATAGTCGTCTTAGATATACAAAAACTGAAGTCTAGATACACCAAAAGAAAGTTTAAATAGTTATTAAATCGTTTTTATTATAACCAAAAAAGGCTAACTGTTAATGCGTAGGAAGTATGTTTTTATGATATTTAAATTAATTAATTTACTGTGTTTATAATTTTTTTAGTATTTTCGACTCTTTAAGGTGTGTCTGGACCCTTGCCAATTAATTATTAATTTCGCCCTAAATATAAAAAAGATGTCCTAAACAAAGTTGCAAACTGTAAGTTAGCGAATGATAGATGCTATTTTTTTATTAAGAAGGGGTAATGGATTTTGAAAACTTTCAAAAATCCCAAGTTTCTGCTGTTGACCTGCTTTGTAATTTCAGTAAGGGCAAGCTCAAGGTCACGTGGGTTGCTTTCTCTTGTCACTTAATTTAATCAGTATATTTTCGTATCTGTTAAAGCTTGCAAATATGGCCTCAATTTTTACCCATTGTAGTTCAAAGGAAATTTTTTTGTTGCAAACAAAAATGTTTGATTAGCAAATAAGAAATCTAAAAAAGTCATGTAATTTTTTGATATTTAGAACAAAATGTAAAACAAAAGAAACAGTTAACATGCAAATACCTAGATCATATGCAATTACAACAAACTAATTAGTAATATTTTAATTTTCAGCATCGTATCCTTGCCATTGATATTTTTTAGTGTTTAGATTTGAAACAGCTTCTTAACGTATTATCTGATATCAATCTTAAAAAATAATTTCGTTTTTTACGGAATACCAACATTTTAGAGTAGATAATATTTTTAAGTATATGAGACGGTAAAAATCACATTAATTTCAAACCGTATGGTTTTTGTTTTCGAAAACAATTAAAAGTTATGCAAATCCATTCTAGTCACATTTTACTCATTATTACATTCAGTCGTTCAACAGTATTCAGTTTCAAAGCATTTGATCTAAATACTTAACAGAAACCAAAAACTCTTAATAAAATTTGCAAGGAACGCGACACAAAAACTACAAAATATTATTTATAATTTTTAACACATTTTTAAGAAATTCTTAAAATATAACGTGGTAATTATGTTGAATAGGGACTTAAATATGTCCTTATATTTTCTTAAAAATTCAAAATTAATAGTTCTAGGTCGATATCTTTATTGAGAAAGTTAACGTAAGTGTTATGCGTTTTAATCGTGGAGAAAGGCAAGTACCATTAGCAAGTTCAAGAATGAAACCTTTAACAATATGCTGATTTGCTTATGGCCTTCTATTATTATTTATTTAATCCACAAACTAAACACACACACACTTACCTAGTGAAATATGTATTAAAACCAAATTTTTTTTCTGAAAAATGTTTGTTTGATATTATAGATGTTATTTTATTTTTTATCACTTTCAAGTCTAACATTTAACAGATAATTTTAAAAAAATTGTTAATTTAACTCACCAGCAGCCGGTGTATCTTAACACAAATGCAACAATTTCACACAATTCCATTTAGTTCATAATAATGACCCTGGTTTGGGACACTAATTCACATAAACCACTAGAATAAGTAAAATTTTAAGATCCTTGATCCTTGTTGTTCCCGTCTCCGGATATATGAACACAATGAATGAATGCAAAGCAAGTGTCTTTGTAAAAAGTGTAGAGTCGCAATTTATCACTGAAAACTTACAAGTAGGCCGATCAAAGAGGGGCATGTAAGCAGTTCCGTTCTCGATGATGAGATATGTACGAACTACCGGATTATTATGCGAATTTCACACCTAAATGATCGGACTATTATCAGTTTAGGATAATAAAGACGTTTTCGAAATATTTATTAAATTTAAAAAAAAATCAAAATCGTAAAACTTGCTAAAACTTTTCTCTTCGATTCATTACGGTTTACAATATCATTTAATTCGAAAAGTTTAGTCTACAAATCTAAACAGTACCTTAAATTTTGTTTAAAAAAGGGAAATATTTATTTAAAATTAAAATATATGTAGTACAATGAACACCATATTGAAGCGTGTGTCGTATTAATAAAGTAATCACATTATCGACAAAAAAAAAATTAGTCCTGTTTGTTATTAAATAGAAATTTTTGTTTTAGTTTAAGAATATAAACTGAATCGGATTATAGGTGTAAATTAATAAACAAAATCGGGTATTTTTCTAATAATAATTGTAGAGTTAACGCAAAATCATTGTATATTTTTAAAAATTTCCCTTGTATATTACATACAAAACAATGCATTTTTAGATACCACTATTACTTATTGTTAGTATTTTTTACGAAAGAATTACAAAAGTAATTTAAAGTTAAAATTACTGTATCAAATACATATCACAATATAAACAAATTCAGATGTATATCTGGCTTTAGGTGGGTTTGTCAGTCGCCGAACAAGCCTACATTAAGTATCTCTATAAGACTTGAATAAGTACCAGTAACATACAGAACTGTAATTAATTTTTTTTTTTAATATTTTAAGTAGGTATATTTTTTAACTATCAAGAAAAAAATTTATCTTTTGTAATATTTTTTACTCAGAGTATTATTTTTAATTTAGTGAGAACCTCATTCTAAGAATTATTATAAGTACTTTACGTTTTAATAATTTCTAGATACTAAATATTTATTCAGAAATGTTTTATAAAAACTTCTATTAACGTACTAACGATGGTATATCATTTCTATTTACCTAACTATCCGCTCTTCTAAATCAGGATGCTGATGGTACTACTATTGGTTAGACCTGTGCGTTGTAACAGTTTCCATTTAGTGGGACAGCGGAATTTCTCAAAATCCATGAATAATAAATATCTTTCGTCTTTTGTTTATCAGGGAGCTATCTATAATTGAGTTGAATTGAAGACATTTAAATTTCTGTAAAAAATTATATATTCGGTTTTATTGCAAGTGTTGCATCTGAAAAGTTTTACGTTAATAGCAGATAGATAAATTTTGTATATAAAAATGCAAAAAAAAATCTGTGTTAAATATTGTGAAATATTTTTATTTTGATATGAAAATTATTCAATTTAATCGATTTTATCAGTTGACCACATAACAATTTTAAATAAAACGATTCATTTTTAGCATATTATCTGTGCAGTATTGCATGCATTTTATTTTTCATTACTTTGGGTGTGATTAGTTAGGTTAGGTTTTCACTGGAGTATTCTTTCATAATTTATAAAACGCATTATATACACTCACGGCCGACGAGAGGGGCGTGGGGTAAAATACCTCAGTCGTCCCGAGATTAACAGGGAACTGGACATCATCCCACAATTTTTTTACGCGCTAATTAACCGTAGCAGGATGGTACTGAAATTACTAGGGGCCTATATGAATTTTTCTCGCGGGCCCGGCGACGCCTTTTGACGTCCCTGTGCAGGGTGGTCCAAATTCGATGGCATTACATGGGTATCTCGCTTAATATTCAAGATAGAGAAAGGGTTAAATTACCAAAAATGTGCAGTTTTTTGGGACAAACTCAGAACCGTATTCAAAAATATTTTATCATTTCCCCCAGAAAACCTTATATATTTTTGAATGGTTGAAAATATGCATAAATTGACATAAACATAGTTTTAAAATTTTAATGTATATAAAAGAGGCACGCTATTCAATTCGAATACTTTCCAGTCATGTTAACATTTTAATACTTTTGCTAATATGTTATTACCTATAGAAAGGTGTCAAGTATTAATATCTTTGAGCACGGTCTTTTTGCAAAAGTGAGAATTAGTAAGGTTTTGTTTAATTTGAATATTATCAGCAACTTATTTGTTTAGCTATATCTATTTAACTATCATTTTAGGCACATAATATATTTTTGCGGTCATAATATCTCTTTTGACAGTATTCACAAAACTGTTATTTTAACTACGTTCCATGACTGGAAACATAAAAACATCATCTCCCTCTAGAACAGGGGTTCTTAACCAGGGGTCCGCAAGCTTTGATGGGAAAAATTGATTAATTAACTTTATTTTTACTAACTTCTAACTGAAATCTAGATTTTCTTTACTCATGAATGTATGCATTAAATTACAGTAGTATTAGCTGTATCTGTGGTCCTGAACAGAAATAAAAAATATTTTCATATCGCAATACAGTAAGTTGTTAAATATTTTGTAAAAAATCTTCATTATGAGAAGGGGTCCACAGCTTTCACCTGACTGACAAAGGGGTCCATGGAACAAAAAACGTTAAGAACCCCTGCTTTAGAAAGAAGCTAAATAACATATTTTTAAAATACATCAAACTTTGTATTTAAATGCGTGTGTAATATTTGCATCTTTTTTGCAAATTAATAAGATATAATATTTGTTTGGAATTTGGATTATTTCCAAACGCAAGGCAAATAATCGATGTGTTAATAATCTCAAGACACTCTGTATACTGTAATTTATGCAAGACTAAAAAAGCGCCTTTTAACATGGTTATTAAATCTTTGCCAGTATTTGGCATTTGCAGTTATTAAATATTGTCACTTTGTTTTCATGGTTAAAGTTTAATCTCTTGTAAACCATTCGAAGTATTTTGAAATTAGTTAAAATTATCTTATTCTCCTGAAAATACTCTTTTTTTAAATCTCATAGTATTTAAAACATTTAATCTTTTTTTTGATTTATCAATTTTTTCAAACTTATATTTTACGTACCAGTTCTTAACATATGAGCATTAAGAAAACGATTTTTGATTGAATGTTAACAGATGCAGACGAATTTAACTCATAATAAATCATTAACAACTAAAGAAGATGTAAAAAACATTAATTTAAATGTCGTTAAAAATTCTAGTAAGTGGATCAATAAAACATCGAGCATTTAATTTATAGAGAAAGCTTTTTAAATTTCACGATTATTTCCAAGTCCCGCACATTTAAATTAGTCCAACTCTTAAAAAGTAGTTTTTGTCATATTGTGAATAAATAGTCTATTCGTACTCATAGAGCTAACAAAAGACGGACAAGGCACCATATTTAATGTATTAAAAAACAAATATATCGATCAGCTCGAAATAAAAACAAAACAATGTTCATCCACAACTTTAAAAAAATGTTTAGTAAAAAATCAGTGACTAAAGATATTGCTATTGTGAAATGCCTTTAATGTGTTACCTATTAATTAGCACTTTCATCTCAATACTCATAAAAAAACAAATTCCCTCAAATACATCGGCAAGGAAGCAAAACAAAAGAACGTCATATGTTACACTAGAGAAACCTATGAAAGTTAGTGCGGAGTTCCTAAGGTGCAAATGAAAGTTTCATTAGCAGACAGCTAAAACGTTTGTTAAAATTTTCAGTAAAGATTTTCGAATAACAAATAAGCATATTGAAAAATTGCGATTCAATTAATCTTCTTCCATAATTTATAGTTATACTGGAAGCTATCCATCAATCTTATTTATTGCTGCTTGTATTTCCTGCCATCAAATGACTTTTGGAATTTGTTAAGTATCATACGTAACATTTTGTAATGACCGAGTATAACTATGTTCATCATTATTTTCATTTTTGTGCTTTTTTCGAATATTAGTAAGTGTTTTTTTTAACTCAATTTTATTTAATGAACATTGCTAAAATACTTACTTAATCCATGTCGCCTATCTACCCTCACGCGTGTAAGGCATTGGGTCGAGTTGAGTGTTCCTTTGTTGAAGTCTTCCATATCTTCCTTCATTCTCTTCTGTTTTGAATCTTATTCCCTACATCCTCCCACTTTATGCCTCTTCTGTTCAGTGCTTGTTTTACTCCTTCCTGTCACCTTTTCCTTGGCCTGCCTCTCGTTTTATTTTTGGTGCTTCTCGCTTCCAACACTTTTCTTGTTAAACTTGTGTTGTCCATACGTTTTACATGTCCGAACTATCGTAGTATTCCTTCTTCTATTTTATTTCTTATTGATTTCACTTTTAAATTTTTTCCGTGTTGTATTTCTAAGTTTGTCCAATTTGGTTTTATTTTCTATTATTCTCAGAAATCTCATCTCGGTTGCTTCCAAAGCCTTTTTGTGATTTTCTGTTGTGGTCCATGTCTCAGAGACATAAGTTAGCATAGAGGTGACTACTTTTTTTTATGTATTTCTAATTTTACTTCTTTTGGGATTTATTTTTAATACTATTGGATAATCTTCCTCCTTTTGTTCTTCTTTCTCTGATATCGTCATCGCTTTTTCCGTCTTTTGTTATCATAGATCCTAAATATTTAAGTTTTTGTACTTGTTTTAGGTTTTCTTCATTCAGCTCCATATTGTGTTGTTGTACATTTTTTCCTATAATCATTGTTCCCGTCTTCTTTTAGTTTATTTTCATTCCAAACTTCTCAAGTGTTATTCCGTATATATCCAGATTTTCTTTAAGTGTTTTTCCATTCTTCGCAAATATTACCATGTCATCCGCATAACAAACTTCTGATACAGTTATTCTTTCCATGTTCCGATATCCCACTTCGTATTTTTTGACTTTCTTCTTCGATTTTTTTATAGCTTCATCTAGAACTAGTGAAAAGAGTAGAGAGCTTAAAATGCAACCTTGCCTCGTTCCTTTTATACTTTCAAATATTTCCGATTCTTCATGCCTCGTTCTTACGTAGTTTATTGTCTTGTATAAGCTTTTTATTCCTTTAATCAGATTTTTTGAGGCACGTCTTTTTTCTGATATGTTCCATATATCTTTTCTTCCAACCTGATCAAAAGTTTTCTCTAGATCGACAGAACAGACATGTATGTTTCTTCCCTCAATCATTGCTTTCTCCGATACCTCCAATACCGAACAATAAATAAACCATCATTTACTCCACGGTTTGGTCCAAAACCCATTTAACTTTCTTCACGTTAACTTCTTTTAACAAATTAACGTGATACCTTTACAGTTTTTGCAATCTTTACTGTCTTCATTTTAATATATGGGCGTTATTATCCCCACCCTCCAATCCTCTGGCGTCTTTCCCTCTTTGTATACTTTATTAAGTAAGTTTAAGAGTTTCTGCAAAGCTAACTCAGATTGAGCCTTTATCTTCTCCGCTGTTATTTGATCATAACCTGATGCTTTTCCTGTTTTCATTTTATTTGGTGCTTCTTTTATTTCTTCTATACTTATTTCTTCTATACTTATTTCTTCTAAACTTATTTCTTCTATACTTATTTCTTCTTCTATTTTCTCTTTTTCCTGTATGTTGCATTCTGGTATTTCCACATTGCGTTCTATATCTTTTCCTTCTAAGAGATCTTTAAAGTATTGTCGCCATCTGTTGTTATTTATCTTTTTTTATTACGGTTCTTTTTATAGTTTCTGTTTTATTTTTCCTCATACTACGTAAAGCTCCAAAGAACAGTTTCTGGTTTTCATTGTAAGCCGTTTTCAACTATATCCAAATTCTTCAAAACTTTTTTTTCCTTCTTGATTATTTATAGTTCTTTCTTTATTTTGTTTGTAAGTATATTTTCCATTTTTTCTTCTTTTCTTTTACTGTTGCCTTGACCTTATCATTCCACCATTCTTTTTCATATTTATATTTACTACATACAGGGTGTCCCCGTTATCACCGCGAATATTTTAAGTGGTGATAGAGGACCTTTTTCTAAGAAAAAATTTCAAGTAAAATTGTTTCCTAAAATCAAATGCTAAGCTGATATAAACACTTAATTGATTTTTTTACACTTCTGCATTTATAAGACTCTGTAGCCGAAAATATCAATTTTATCGTAAAATACCTTGCAGCTTTTTAATAGAACATGAAATTCTCTACAAAATTAATTTTTATTATTATTGGTCTACAGGCAATGGTTTTAAAGTTATAAGGCAGTTTGTACAAAAAAATGTGAACAATTTACAAAATGTAATTGTTTCTTAGACTTTGCAACCGCTGTATCTTTAAAACGAAAGGTTGTACAAAAAAACGGACGGCCCATTCCGGATAGCAAATTTTATGGGCTACAACTTTGGTCAAGTGAAATTTTTTGAAAATCAAACCGATTTTCCGGAAAGCTGAAAATAAGGAATAGAGTGCAAAAACAAAATATCCTACAAATATTGTTTTGTAATTAAAAATATGCTTTTAAAGAGAGTACGATTACGTGATTGAAAATGATGGAGGTCATTTTGAACACTTATTGAAGTAATTTTGTGGTTACATGTTAATTTTATTGCGTCCAGATGGATTTACATTGTTTTGCATTTTATCTTTTTTTTTTCACCTTTTTCACTATTATAAACATTTCTATGATACATTTAGTTTTATTGAACAACATATTTACCGAAATTGTAGTCCGTTAAATGCCTTATCCGCAATAGGCATCCGTTTTGCTCTACGACGTTTCGTTAAAAAGATGCGGCGTTTTTAAAAATTTACATAACTTAATTATATGCAATTTTACAATTTTTTGTTAAATTTGTTCGTTAGCTCCTTAAAAAAAATGATAAGGGGTGGTTTTCTGAAGAATTTCAAACTTCATAAAAAGCTTTGAAACTGATGAAATACATAATTTTATGAATGTTGCCGATGCTATGGCATTTTTAAATACAAAATATTATAATTACCGGGAGTTTTTGTTTTTCGAAAACGATAAAATGCAAAACAATGCAAATCCATCTGGACGCAATAAAATTAACATGTAACCACAAAATTACTTCAATAAGTGTTCAAAATGACCTCCATAATTCAATTACGTAATCGCACTCTCTTTAAAAGCATTTTTAAATACAAAACAATATTTGTAGGAAATTTAGTTTTTGCACTCTGTTCCTTATTTTCGACTTTTCTGAAAATTCGGTTTGATTTACCAAAACTTTCACTGGACCAAAGTTGTAGCCCATAAAATTTGCTATCCGGAATGGGCCGTCCGTTTTTTTGTACAACCTTTCGTTTTAAAGATACAGCGGTTGCAAAGTCTAAGAAACAATTAAATTTTGTAAATTTTTTACATTTTTTTGTACAAACTGCCTTATAACTTTTAAACCATTGCCTATAGACAAAAAATAAATAAAACTAATTTTGTAGAGAATTTCATGCTCTATTAAAAAGCTTTAAGGTATTTTACGATAAAATTGATATTTTCGGCTACAGAGTCTTATAAATGCAGAAGTGTAAAAAAATCAAGTAAGTGTTGATATCAGCTTAGCATTTGATTTGAGGAAAAAAATTTACTTAAAATTTTTTCTTAGAAAAAGGTCCTCTATCACCACTTAAAATATTCGCGGTGATAACGGGGACACCCTGTATGTGGTCCCATGTGTTAGCTCTGCTGCTGCGATTAATGCGTTTTTATATCTTTCCTACCTTTCTTCTATATATGTTCTTTCCTTGCTTTTGGTCAGTAATTCGTCAACTTTTCTTTTAAAAGTTTCAGCAATCTCTTTTGTACCAAGTTTATTTATCTACTCTAATTTTCTTTTTAACAATAAATTTTTCTTTCCTTGTCTTCATTTTTTCTTATTTAGTTCTGAATATCATTACTACTGGTCGCTTCCAATTTCTGCTCCTCTTTTTACTTCTACGTCTTTAACTTATTTCCATGTCTATTTACTAAAAAATAATCTATAATAGATATCTCATTCCTACTTATTACTTGTCTTGTTATTTTATGTATTTCTTTCTTTGTTAAATGCTAAAACAGGTATTTATGTTTTTATTTATAATGTGGCGATACTAAAACTATGATAATAGGTGATAAAACTAATATATTTGTTGGATTTTATTAAACAATAATGATTTGCTTTGTGTCTTTTATTAAACATTCATAAAACTGGTTTATTTGAATAAAACAAAATATGTCATTTTATACTAAGTATAAGGAATAAATAAGTCTTATTATATTCGTTACAAATCACTTATCTAGTAAACAAAAATCGTATTGGTAAAACTCGAAAGCGGTTTGCCGCACGCCAGTTAAGTTTCATTTACATTTAATTGTTTTTGAGATTTTTGATGTTTAAATTTCATTTTCCAATAATTTTTTTAAAAGCTAACTTCTATATTTTCAAATACGTGCTTTAAAAACTCTTGAAATTTTCTATTACATAACATATAATTTAACTGTCTATGGCGATTTTTTTTTGTCAAAAGAGCAAAGCTGATATCAATTAAAGTAGCTTGTAAAAAAAATAAACAACAAATAAAAAAAGGAGTTAGAAGTTTTCAATATACTTTTTAAGATGTAAATATTGTAGAAATGATAAACAGAAGCATGAATTACATCAAATATTAAAAGCATTATTAGATGCTAAATTTTTAAGGTCTTATTTTCAATTTTTTAAATGACTGTATTTTTTAAACCGTCAATTAAAAGCTCTTGTCGTTTTTTATAATGTAATATGTACATACTACATACATGTAAATCGGTTATCTCTTGCAAAAAACTTTTTTTAATAAAAGAGAATAATAATGATTAATCAAAGCAATATGTAAGAAAGTAAACATTAAATATGTTTTTTAATGTGTTAAAAATTAAAATAATGTAGAGATAATAAATATAAGCATAAATAAAAAAGAAACAAAATATATGCTAAAGTTTTTTTTTGTTAAAACTATTTGATTCTTTTATTTTGTTTTTGTTTATTATCTGCAATAAAAAATCAAATTATGTATAGCTTGATAGAAAAATTCAAGTTATTTTAAATCGCTAATGATACAGATTTTTTTTAGTATTAATACTTAACCTTAGAAGCTGTATTAAAAAAGGTTCTTGTAGTGAATGCTGACTATTAAACTTTTAAAATAAAGAACAGGGTGTTTTTCATGCTTGTTGCATTTTGCAAAACTTGATATATTAATAACAATGTTATACAGATAATGTTAAGAAAAAACTTGAAGCGCTTTATGCAGAGGACAGAGTTAAAATTTTATATTCCTTTCTAATTTGAGTTACTTTACCCTAGAACCAAGTCTAAGCCCATAAATAGGTATGTGCCTTTTTGTACAAATTTATATGAAATTTATGTCTTTAGTCAATAGACTTACAAGTTAGAATGTTCATAGATGTAATTATAAAATCATATTGTACATATGGCGATTACATTTTAAAATCGAATTATAGAGCAATACGAGAACTTGCACTTTGTACAAATATATACCTAACCACGAATTACTTTCCTTGTGTTCTCATTTTTATTTTAACTATAAAACATTCCATTTAAAACCAGAAACTGTATATGCAAAACGAAAAAAGGGACGCCAAATAGATATATAATACGTCAGTCACTTTCTCTATATCATGCTTAATCTTGAGTTACTGATTAGGTTTAAATCACACTAAATTATTATTCCCATTTTTGCTTAAGTTATAAGTAAAACAAGCAAGACAAAAACGAATGTATAAAAAGTGAATGCCAATCTGACAGAATAAAGTCAAAAATTGCTTATTTTTTATACTGTAATATTTTATATAGTCTTTTTAATTACAATGCCAAAAAATGACCATGCTTAGAACTACTCGTATTTAGCAATGCTGAACTAAATGATCTACCAAATCCAACGTGACTGCGCTTTAAAAACTTGTTGTTGTATTATTTTTTTTGCTTTTGTTTAAATGTTTTAGTTCACTCGGAAAACTTGAAATAAATAAAACTATCGTAAACCACACTTCTAAATATTAAGATGACATATGCCGATAAATCACAAATAATTTAAACAGATTATCCAGATACTGCGCAAGTTATTGTTTATATCCATATCTTTCTATATGCTCATTGCAATGAGGTGACGTCCTATCTTGTTGAACCTTATTATTGATTTGCGTAATATTATTTTCAACTATAGCTAACGTCTTAAATGTAACTTTTTAAATTGCATTTTGTAAAATGTTTACATATTTTTGTGGATTTTTTTTGTCAATTGCTGATCAGTTATACAGGAAATGATTTTTTGTTATTTTTTTAATTTTGAGAGGACTTTGTTATTAAATGACCTACAAAATGTAATTGAATGATGTAATCATTCTTCAATCTACTTTCAGTCATTAACTGATACTGGTACGAACGATTTAGATCGTTTCTTATAGTTAATTATTAATTTAGTTAACATTAGGTGTATTAGTTTAGTGGGTCATTCCAAATAGAAAATATTGGTTAAATCTACTTATATGTCGCACTAACATGTATGCTGACCGTCTGCAATATCTTCTTCGGCAGTTTCATTTCAATAAATTCAATTTCTAAGGTAACCTTATAAAATAGTTATGGAATAATGATTGTTCATTTTTCATTTCAATTCAGGTAGATAAAATTTCTCCTCCGTTGTTTTTATTGATCGTTTGTGTGTGTATACAAGATGAGAGTAATGGTATTTCGTTTTTATTGGTCGGTGAATGCCTGCGGTGCAACGGCACCAGTTATGCGAATGGATCGAAATTGACTTTCCCTGACCCGGTCTTGGATAAGCTAACCTATATTGCATTAACTAAAAGGTCCGTCCGTGCAAGTTCATTACCAAGTTTTAATTTGGCACTGACATACTTGTTACGAAATCAATAATGTGTATGCATAATAAAAATGTGCATTTTCGCAAATATATCCTGCTAACGATACTATTTAAAAATGTACAATTTACTGAAACATAAATAGACATTGTCTTATACCTTAACGACTTTTTAATTGCCACGTTTATAGTCGTTTATGAAATTATTAATAAGAATAACTATCACTAGAACTGCAACAAAATGAAGTAACAATATCATAGCTTATTAATTATAGGTTGTTTCAATCACATCCCAATTATGTAAATAATTATAAAAAATATTTTTTTTATAAGTAGCAAGGTCCAAAAGTTTCCGCTCTAAGAATTTAAAAAGGTAATAAAATTTGGAGACCATTTCAGTTTACTTCAATGTATTATTGAAAACGATGAATTTTTACCACTACAATATATTTTAAATAGTTGTCCTTAAAATGGTGTAAACTGCGAAGAAAAGTTCTCTACTGATAGTTTTTTTTAAATGTAATTTTGAAAATAAAAAATAATCAATGGGGGTTGTAGGGCGGGTGATATAGTCCTTTAATTGGTACATCAGTGAAGTATAAGTGGCCTTAGTGTTGCTCCTTTTATAGTCAATTTGTAGAATAGGTACTAACGGGTGTTCCAATAAGACGGAAAGATGTTAACAGTAAATAAGACAATGTTAATTTTGATTTTATTTAAATTTTTTGTTGTTTGGCACATGGCAATTATGTGTGAAAGATAATATCGCCCAAATGTTCACCAAGGCTTCGGCAACACCTCCACAAGATGGTCAAAATTTTTGATAACATCTCTGCATAATTGCTTCTCGATCTCACCAATATGCCTTATTATCTCATCCTTTAGCTGTTGAATTGTTGTTGGCTTGTTGACATAGACCTTGCTCTTGAGATAACCCCAAAGGAAGAAGTCCAAAGGCGTCAAATCGCACGATCTTGGTGGCCAATTGACTTCGCTCTTTTGCTCTTGCATCCAATCGGCGAACGTTCAAATGGTCCGCAGGCTTCAGTTCTTGAGTAAATTGAATTTTGTAAGCGTAGAGACAAATCTTTCTTCAAAATTCGATGTAACGTGGTTGCGGAGAGGTTCAATTCCTGTGCGCGATTACGAATAGAGGTGTCTGGACTCTCGGCCACATTCTCGCGCACTGCAGCAATGTTTTCAGCTGAACGACGTACACGAGCATGCAATGGTGTTTTTACATCTGTCACCGACCCAGTTTGCTTGAATTTTTGAACAATTTTTACAATTGCACTCTCGGTTGGCCGATTATGCTGACCAAAAATATCGCGAAGTGCATTTCTGTTTTAAAGCCCATTTTCGTAATAGGCTTCAATAACTTTAACACGTTGTTCGATTGTCAATCTTCCCATGGTTAAAATTGCCAAAGACTGAACTTTTCAAATGTCAAAACCAGATGCCAAAATCTTTTGACGTTAAAGCCTAATTCACATTAACATCTTTCCGTCTTATTGGAACACCCGTTATAACAATCCCAAAAAATGTTACCATAATATTTTTTGGGATTGCCACCTTTGCTTCTCTTGGCAGTGGTGATCCAGGATTTCGCCAGCCACTCTATCAAGTTCCCTTATCAAAATACAGAACAAGTTCCATCCCCTGTGACAATTCACTCGATTATATCTTTTTCGCTGTAATAATGTACAGTTCGTTGCTTTTGCCAAGATGATCATGTAGAATTTGAAAAACTGCAAGCGACACCCTTGTTGCAGCAAAATAATTTTATGCTTTGTACTCCTTTCGGCAAGAGGAAATATTTGGACGAATTAGGATGGAAATTATTGCCTTATTTGATTTATTCTGCTGACTTAGCACTTGGCGACTTCTATTAACTTACAAAAAAAAAATACGAAGAAACTATTACGTGGTGTACATTTTAAATCTTTGAAAAGCGCATATACAAATGGATAAAAAACACGATGCAATATTTCTTTGAAAGCGGTAGAAAGAACTACTTCCACGTAGGCAAAAATGTATAAATCCTAACGCAAATTGTAATGAAAGACTACGATTTAACCTTAATAAACTATAATCATCTAACAAAAAACTTTAAAAATTTGTCAAACTTTGGATACACCTCAAATATTTGTATCAATGCTACAGCTACATAACAAACAACACATGTATCGTAGTGATTTATAGTGTAATATAAAACTAAACATAAATTTTTGACGACCTGTAAATGCATAGCAATTGTAATTAAGGTACGAATAATTACTTAATATGTAGACATAAATATTTAATTTTATGTTTACCGACTTTTAACTTTTATTGGTAATAAATATGTAACATCAATAATAATAGCTACAATTTAGTAGCAGTTTAACATAACATTATAATTATTAAAAATTGTTTAAAACGAAGATTTAATTATTTTTATATATAAAAATATATTTAACCTTAAACAAATACAATGGAGCCTCGAAATTCGAACGGTTTGATATTCGAACAACTTGGAACTCGAACAAAAAACTCGAGATAAATTCGGTTTCAAAACCTGAATAATAACTCGAAATCCGAACAAAGAATCAGGTGGTCGTCGCAAATTTAGTCTGTTTTTCAAGCGTTTTATTTTTTTCTTTAGGTTATTTTTATATTTTCTTTAATAATACTCAGAGGTGAAAAGTAAATATACGTACCTACTAGTTTTATCATCATTTACCAATATGATCTTTAAAAAAGGACAGTTGAAATGTTTTATATTCGAATAACGTGGAACTCGAACAAAAAATTCGAGATAAATTCGGTTTCAAAACCTGAACAATAACTCGAGATACGAACAACGAATCAGGTGGTCGTCGCAATTTCAGTCTGTTTTTCTAGTGTTTTATTTATTTCTTTGGGTTATTTTTATATTTTCCTTAATAAAAAAAGGTGAAAATGAAATATACGCACTAGTTTTGTCATTATTTACCAATATGCTCTTTTGAAATAGGCACTTAAAATGAATTATATTGGGTAAATTTTGGTGCTCTGAAACAGAATAACCAATTTATATTATTTCTTATGGGAAAATTTAACTCGAAAGTCGAACAACTTTAAAGTAAAATTGTCTCCTAGAACAGAGGTTCCCAATCTGTTTAATATGTTGTACCGGTATGTAGTAGACAATATGGTGGCGTACCAGTAGGTAAATATTTTTGGAAAAACGATCCCTAAAAAAAATCATAAATTATCAAGTAATAACTTTTTTTGTCGCTTGTCTCTCTCAAAAATTTTGTCGAGCAAAAAAATTGACTAATCCTACACTAAAAATTTCCTAAATTCTCAAGTTTAATTTAAGTAAATATTTTGGAAACATAGAATGCAATGCTATATGTACATTGTACAATTGTAATAAA
Organism: Elmis aenea; assembly: GCA_947652605.1. NCBI lineage: Eukaryota > Metazoa > Arthropoda > Insecta > Coleoptera > Elmidae > Elmis > Elmis aenea. Next base: position 28,778,416 of record OX393576.1, read on the forward strand.
ATTCTGGGATAACAACAACAACTTGGTTATTTTATTTTCGGTCTGAAATTAGCGGGCATTAATCATTTTCGATCACCCGATATAAACCGATAATTATTTTAAATGTACATATGTGTCTACAAATCTATCACTATCTTTTTCTTCTTCGTCTTCTTCTTCTTCTTCTTCTGCACACATGTGATATTATGACTGTTTTTATGTGTGTTTATGACTGCTTTTATGTCACGTTGTTACCTACCACCGTAGAAATAGAAAATATTCGGATAGAAAAAAGACAGACAATACGCTCGGGTTTGGCGATGTATTGAAAAAAAAAAAACATTATTCTACGCAAAATATTGTTTTCATTATTATTTCAGCCAATGTCAATGTCATAAAAGTTGCTAAATGTCTTAAGGCATAGCTTGCACATCACATAGATGCTATAAAAAATTATTAGTTCATTCCATTATCGCGTACCGGTAGCTCGACATTCGCGTACCGGGACCGGTACGCGTACCACAGGTTGGGAACGCCTGTCCTAGAACATAGTTGTAGGGTCAACTGTATGTGAACTCTTAAGAAAAATTATTAATTTGGTTTTATGTACAGTCAAATTATTGAATAATTGTAGATTAATTCTGTCTTCAAAATTTAGACCAACATATACCAGGTGTAACGGAGTTCTGGTGCACCCCCTTTTTTCCTTTAATTTTGATTATAGGAAAAACTAAATAATGAAAATTTTAAGTTCACATTTTCAAGCCATATTAGTTTAAATTTTTTGTGTATGCGTAACAGCTACATCACATTTTAAGTACATTCACTACTGAGTAGCTTATAAAAAAAGTAAGATTCAAACCAACCCGTTAAATAAAAACTGTAAATTTAAAAGCCATTAGTGTAGGTACTGCATTAAATTAAACAAGAGCGCCATAACTTCTTTGTTGCTGTTTTTTCATTAAACTTTATCAAATTTTCTCCTTGTTTTCACGTTTATGCCATGGGCCACACAACATAGTTCATTTTATTCATTATTTACTTGCATACAAAGTAATTAATATAAAATCATTAGCGCAATAAACGTTAGCTAATCCGGCTATAAAATATCATGTTTAATGTAGCGGACCCTTAAATTTTCAATTTTATTGCAGGGCAATGGCAACTGCTTAAACACTGCATAGGTCACAATAAGTAAAAACATAGGAAACTAAATTACTTTCACTTTTGTCAAAAAAAATCTATTGACTAATAGACTAAACAGGTAGACATCTCAGAAATGTATGTTGACCCCCTCTTCAGTCGTTAGAGGTACAAGGATCGTGGTTAACTGGTTATGTGGATAGTCAAGGATGGGCAAGGATAGGTGGAAGTACTGCCACAGCATTTGCCTTAACCATAGAGAAAACCACATGAAACTTCTACAATGACAGTCGGCTCTGGGAATCCAACCGATTACAAGTTCGGTTGCTAACACAACCAGCCACCAAGCTCGGTGCATTTGTTTAAAGATACATATTTGAGGAGAATGAGAATCTGACAGATTAAGTAAAACTTTATGTATTTGCTTGATTTTTCGCTGTTTCTTTGACGATTGCAGAAAAAATTTAATATGCACCTCGGCAGTTAAGTTCCTTTTTATCACTCGCGTGGTTATTTGCCTCGAGTTCGTCTCGGACAATAATATCCACACTCGTGATAAAAAGTCGAACTTTACTGCCTTGGTACATAAATAACTATTTTCTACAAAAAAATTCGCGAATATAAAATTTTTAAATATTTGTATACAGGTTGTTTCCGGGTTTTAAATATTTATTTATCCATTTTTAATTTTATTAACAACCATTGCAAATACATTCAAATCGATTATTCGTGATTATTTCGAGTTCATTGCTCTAATTTTATAGTAAAAACAACGATTTTTGCAGCCCTTTTTTGAATTTTATATTTTTTAATTATTGGCCATAATCAACATTATTTTCATTTTGCGTATTTTACAAGTAATGTTTCTATCAATAATATAATAAATTAACCTGACATCAGGCGTTTTATTTATCGCCTGTACCCTGTACCTACCCGTGGCGCCATGGCATAGGGCTCGAAATTTACATGGAGCCCGAAAAGCTAAGGTTATTATTATTATTATTTATTCAATACTCCGAATACATTTCCAATACATTTTATGATGCATTGTATAAATGTATTTTAATTTAAAATTTATTTTGTATGGAGAAATGTGGCATTGTTTATTCAACCAGATTGATAGGAAAAAGTACTCCGTCAAGTATACATATTTAAATTAATTTTAACTAATCATATACCAAGTGCATTTCCATTCGTATATCATTGAAGATATTTTTAACTTTACCTTTCAGTAATGCAAAAGGACAGTGGAAAATAAACTTTTTCTGCTATTAAAATAGTCAAAAATTACAGTAAAAATAGTTTTGAAGAACATAAATTAGCATTAGCACTCTTGTGCGTTGAAAGTGACGCAGTACAAATTTAGATTTTAGTGACATTATGCATAAATTTGCATCGAAAAGTCTAGGTCAATTTCCTTGTAGGTCAATTTATTGAATAAATGTGTATTTTTACTACTTTTTAAGAAGTTTTGTTTAAGTTTTTTTACTATGGTGATATTGTATTTAAAATTTTGATATAAATAATAAAATAAGCTGAAAAACTATTCAATAAAAATTCTATTAGTTACAAAAGGGACCCGTAAAATACTAGGCCGTAAAGAAGTTAAACCGCCACTGCATTTAACGTGAAAAACATCTAAATTTAGCAATGACTTAAGCTAGTTAAGGTTAGTTTAGGTCAGGATTTTTTGAGTTAAGCTTTTTTGTTAGGCACAGAGCAAAATTGGCAAAATAAATAGTAACTCTGATCTATGGAACAAATGTATGGATAAACAAACCACCAAGGAGACCGAGAAAAAAAATTTCAACCTATCAGGCTAAAAAAAAAATAAAACTTAAAATAACATTTATTGTGTTATAATGTGTTTGTATTAACGTCTAAGATTTTTTTGTTGGAATCGTTTTTCTTTGACATTTTGCGTGAGTTATATTTATTGTAGATTTTCGAGGTAAAAACTGCTGGAAAAAAGTACAAAAAATCAAAACACTTTTTTTACATTCCACAGGAAACTTTACAGCTCTTTAAGAATGCTCTTGATATAATTGTTATAAGGTTAGTTTTTTTTGTATCTTTTTGTAATTAAAATGAGTGATTCATTTGATCTTAGACCACAATTGAGTTGCTAAAAATCTTATCATACTTTTTATGCCACAGCTTTGCGAAACTTGGTTTTGGAATTATCGAAATAAAATTCACCTGAGTTTTAGAAATTGTGCCAGTTACACTAAAAGAATTAATGTGTGTTCGGTTATATGATATTGCCTCGTCTATCAACTACAGACGCAGACAAGAGAAAGTATAAGAAATCATAAAAATGGAATTTGTAAAGATTGACGTACCTGTATATTATTTAGAGATTTGTACATATTATTGTACAAACATCATCTCCAATAAGCCAATTAAACTTAAATGATAAAAAGCAATTGTTCTTTTTCTGCAAAGTAACGAACTAGATACGAAGCAGAAATTGCCTTTTAATTAATAGTAAAATTTAATGAAAATCTTAAATATTCTGCAATTTTCTGTTTGTTTCGTAGCAAATTGCCTTTTTTAATACATACAGGGTGGTCCAGTTTTTAGTAGCACGACTTTAACAGTCGATAGAAAAACTTATTTTAAAGCGAATATTCCATATCAACATGGGTCCAAAAACGCTTCATTTTAAAGGTACAGGGTGTTGAAATTTTCGAAAAAATAACGTTAATTATTAACCGTTTCTCAACCAGTAGATATATTTAAACCAAATTTGTTATACAGCACCACCTTACAGGTTACCACAATTGGTGAAAATTTCAAGTCCCACAAGCAACCAGTGGCGGAGTTGTGGCAATTCAGTTTCAATAAATTTTATAAAAAACTAGTACGGACCTGTTTAAAATCAAATCTGAACTTGTTTTTAAGTAGAACATTTTATTCTAAATAAAAAGTGTCTCTTGAGTTTTCTTCGTATCTGCCACCGTTTGGCAAGAAATTTGATTTATTTTACTATTTTCGCGAAACATTTGCACCTAAGTTCGATCTAAAAATATCGCGAAAAACAGAAAATTGCAACTTGCAGAGTAAAAGCTCATTAATCGTTAATTTAGTGGAACTTCTTTCCTTATTGTTAGTATGTTCTGTTATTAAAAACTGCAAAAATCGGTAATTACTTCTTTATTACGAATATTAGCTATATTTTTAGATTGAACTTGGGAGCAAATTTTTTGCGAAAATGGTAAAATAAATCAAATTTGGCGCCAAACGGTGGCAGATACCAAGAAAGTCAAGAGACACTTTTTGTTTAAAATAAAATGTTCTACCCAAAAACCATTTCCAGTTTGATTTTGAACAGGGCCGTACTAGTCTATATATATAAAAGAGCTTGTTTGTTTGTTCACTATAGAATCCTAGGTCTGTTGACCGATCGGGACCAAATTTTGCACATTTACTATTTAGGACCCAACGGATTAAACGTCGTACAAGGAACGGCCGGGAACCGCCAGGAACGGCCGGGAACGTCTGGGAACGTCCGCCGAGCGCGAGCGCGAGTAGTCTGTGATTGATAAAAGAGAATTGTAATCACCCGTGCAACGCCGGGTAAATCAAGTTTTTTATAAAATTTATTGAAACTGAACTCCCACAACTCCGCCACTGGTTGCTTGTGGGACTTGAAATTTTCACCAATTGTGGTAACCTGTAAGGTGGTGCTGTATTCCAAATTTGATTTAAATATATTTACTGGTTGAGAAACGGTTAAAAATTATCGTTATTTTTTCGAAAATTTCAACACCCTGTTTCTTTAAAATGAAGCGTTTTTGGACCCAAGTTGATATGAAATATTCGCTTTAAAATATCGACTGTTAAAGTCGTGCTACTAAAAAGTGGACCACCCTGTATGTGTATATGCATATTATTTTGTGTTAAATAACAAAGAGGACTTTCAGTTTTTGTAAATACTTAATTGTTCATAACATCTCTCTACTATTCGATGCAAATTTCGATTGTTTTTCAAAGTAAATAAAACAAGAATGCTTCATTTTGACTATTTTAGCGCAGCGTTTATTGTTCAATTGTTTTTACTTTAAATGATATTGTAATCGTAAAAAACTTAAATATTTTTAAAAGTTAAATTACGGATATAGCTAAACGGAAGTGTACCTGAAACAATTGCCACTTCCTGAACAATTTTTTGAACGTATCTGCTATTGTTTAAATATTGCTTGTGAAAGTTTATCACAATACCTTATTTTGCCTTCTTAACAAATAAAATGACAACTTTTATTACCATCCTTAAAAAAAATAAAATAGGAATTTTTTTTTCAGTAATCAACTGTTCTGCACTTTTTTAAATTAAAAATATGTAGCAAAAATAGCATTAATCTGGTGGTTTTTGTTAACTGTAGTTTACTTATTTTACAGCAATTAGAAATTGATTTTTATTTTAGAATTTGGTCAAAATTTTAAATAATTAAGTACAACAATAATTTTCATTAGATTTCACAAATCTAAGAATTTTAATTCTTATACCTCATCACAAATCAAGTCAGTCAATTTTGTTAAAATTATTTTATTGATTTCTGTTACAAGTAGCATCATAAAATACAGGGAATACGGACCAGGGCTGATGAAATAAATACAAAACATCCAGTAAATAGTTAAAAAAGATCATATATGTACATTGTACAGATTCGTATGTTTTTCAATTTATTTTTTGTTTCGCTTGAATAAAAGACATCTGTGTATACAACAAATAAGAATACTTAAAGACGCTAAAAATAATTGTGGATGCATCAACCATTCGACTTTTTAAAATAAAAATTAAACAGCAAAAATTACACCAAAATCGAATGGATAGCTTAAGGTTGTAGAGATGTTCTGCACGTGTATGTTGATTTTACATACTTATTTTCAAAATGACGTTGGGTACGCTTTAGGCTTTATAAACTCTGGATATTGATTATTACAAAACATAAAAAGTTTTTTTTTGAAAAGCACAGAACATAGCTAAATAAATCTGCAAAAATATCAATTTTGTTTGTTTCTATCTTACATTTCGGTTTTACACGTTTTCCTATAAAAATCCTTTAATCTAAATGATATGATTACACATTTTAAACAGCAACAAAATAGTTCATGTTCACTGTCTATTAAGTTTGCAGTTTCTAATTTGCAGCTACTTTTAACATCGTACATCCAATGTGCGTGTATTAAAAAGCAGCAGAAGTGAAATGGTACTTGTTTTAAGATTTCTAATGGGTAATGCTATTAAATCGGTTAGAATAATTGTATTTAGCAGCTCTGCCGTAAAAGCCATACCTTTACGAGAAGTAAATATTTTATTTAGGTCTTTGACCTCATGAATACAATAGTTAATCATTTCACTTATGATTTTCCTAATTGAGGTACAGAAATTTTAATACGCTACATTGACGTTAAGTGAAAACGAATTTTTTTTTTTTCAACGGTATTCTAATTTCATTAAACTGTTTGACTCTGTTATGTTATGTTCTGTGGATTTTGTGCTTAAGCAATATTTGTTTTTTTTTCAGTCTAATGATTTATATTTTTAACAACGAGAAAAAATCTATTGGCTTTAAAATGATTATTTTGCTTTTATTTAACATTCAGCATAAAAAAGTTAGTTTTTAAAACAAATCACTTAATTCCAAAGCAACGTTGAAAGTATTCCGGTTTTAAGGTCATCCTTTTGCATAATTTTTATCATTATAAAAGAAAAATGTTTTTACATTGTCATAGATGGTTACTAAAACTATACTTTGTTTGCGTAGGTGTCAGTCAAAATAATGGGTCAATCTAAACAGATGATAGATTTACTGTGGTTACCTTTATTAATAACAATCATAATCTCAATAGCAACAATGGTAACCGTAGTAAAATTTGTTTATACCTAAGGAAGATTCAGCTGTTTAGATTGACCCATAGATAAATGATATTCATACTGCTAGTCAAAATAGTTGGGTTACAATTTTTAAAATACGCACAGTTAAGAGTAAAGCAAAGAAACTTTCTCATTTGCTGATAAGCTTACATGTAAGTAAGTAAGTCAGTTAGTAATGAGGTAAACTTGTCTATAATTATTTGCAGATGGTTTTATTTTAATTTCTTTTGCCAATAACGGTTCAATAAATAGTAGTTATTCGCTTGGCTAATTAAATTTATTTATTGCATAAATATAACTCTGGTGAGTAACGATGTATTCGCTATTTTTACAAATATTTTTGTTATATTCATTATAAGAGAATCAAGCTAAATTTTGTTAAAAATAAAAACAATAATTATATTTTATTTTGAACATATTCAGAGTCATTCACGTCAGCAATAAAACACTTCACCATTCTTGCTTTACGTTCAGCAAAAGCTCCCAACTAATCTTCATTCGTAATACTTGCTAAATAATCGTAAAGGACAGTTTTAATCTCCTTCTCAGACTTGAACTTGCTACTACGCAAACTCTTCTTAAGTCCAAAAGATAACCAAAAATTGCATATTGTCAAGTCAGGTGAGTACGGTGCATGCTCTCATGCTTTTATATTTTTTCAGCCAAAAACTGCAGAGTTGATGCATTATCGTGATGAAGCATAATCCCTGGAACTCTACTGAATACCTCAGGTAAACATGTATCTGTGTAACATTTTGCTGCAACCCTCTTCTGTGCGTCTAGCTTAATTGCATTGTCAGATCCATAATCATAAAAACTGGATATTTACTGTTTTCATTGCTCGATGCTTTTTGGTCACTGTCAGAGTTTGCTCATTTTTGTGAACTCTCTTGGAGAACGTAAATTTCGTCTCATGCCACAAATTTGAAAAACATTTGGTTCCGCCATTATTGAGACGATTCATAGTTTTAAGACAAATTCTTGCATGATCTGCGTTTTGAAACTCAGAGAGGCGATGCGGCAAAAAACGACTGACACCTTTTTTTAAATGCAGGTTATCGTGGGGTATCTAAACTTAAATTCCTCTACTGTATCGGTGGCTTGTCATCTTTAATTCAACTTGATCCTCGTACTATTTGTTTGGGTTCCCACCCATGCTTGGTTTTGAGTCTTTTAACGTTTCTTTAAAAACTAAACTAATTCACCAAGCACCCTCGATCATACTCAAATATTTTGAAATTCTCTACTTACACTAATACATACAAAAAAAAGAAGTTATTTGAAAGGTTACAAATTACGTAAATTTACGATATTTAAGTTCAAGTTTAAGTTGATTTGTAATTAAAAACCTATTTATGTATGTACCTACTATGTAGTATAACCATAGAAAAAATATCTACTTTCATACTTTTTTTGTTGGTTTTTAAACAAACAAAAAATTAAATATTATTTTATAAATAGTACTTGATATGAACTAACTGGTCTTGTAAAGCTAACATTTATCAAGAATTAGTGTATTTGGGTAGCTGCAATGAATTTTGACTTCTTTTGACATGTGTTACTGTAATTATAAAACGCGAATAATATCAACAACAGAAAAATATTAAGTAAATAAAATTTAATAAAAATAAATGCAATATATATTTTATTGTCCGTCTTAAATATTTTATTTCCAACTTAATGACATTCACATATAAATGCATATACTTTTCACTAGAAGTTCATATAAAGCACATACGTATTTCAAAATAATATTGCTGATGTTAAGCCAATTTTTGTGTACATGCAACAGGAAGTCAAGTGAATGTTTGTCAGGAACTAATTAAATGAGGACCTTTTACTACTTAGGATTAGATAAACCTTTTCTACATTTGCTTGCGTTCAAAAAATGTGTGCAAAGATATATTTTAAAAATAAAATTCAGTCCTACGATGTATACAACGTGAAATTTTTGTAAGCCTTTCTAAAATGGCTGGGAAACAGTTTTAAAATCCTTTTAACATGGCTCACAAATGTTAAATTATCTTGAAACAAAATTTAAATATTATCATAGCATCCTTTACACTACTTTACAGTATCGCTTTAAGTTTAAGTGTAAAAAAGTAACAGTACATTGTATTCAATATTTAATAAACACTTAAGGTTATGTGTCATGATAATCTAATTCATTCAACATTTTAATAATATTATCAAGTGCTTACACCGTTTCTTACAATTGCTCTTGAACTTCATTTTATAGAAGTAGGTAATGAGGATTTTGCTATAATAATTGTCATAAGAGAAGTAACATGAAAAGAGTTTTACTCTAGTAGTAGATAAAGTAAACAAATCATTGGGTACGAAAGACTCGTTTTATTGTTTACATTATAAAATAACATGCTCATAAGTTTAAAAACAAAATATTACATTCTGTTGATTAAAAAAAAAACAAGAATATTAATTCTATACGTGGAACGTAAAAAAATGCTTATACTTTACACCTGAACGAACAAAAATACAAGAGGCAGATGTTTTTTGCATCGATCTTTTACTATGGTTAGTAAAATCTTAATTTTTCATATTGTAGATATTTTCTTGCCATATAAGTTTCGTATGCTATTCGCAAAAAAAAATTAATTATGACCATGAAAAATGCTGGTTGTCTTGTGTGTATAAAATTGATGAGAATGTTTTTAAATTTTACCAACAAACGTCTTGAGGTGAAATCGTAGCTTATAAAAAAAAAATATTGTAACTAACTAAAAAGGTAGTTATAACAAAATCTTATTGTTAATTTAGAGAAATATTTTAATTGTTATTTATGGTATTAAATTTTATTTCCATCTTGTTCTAATCTATGTATGTGTATCATGAAGTGTGGTAAACGGATTAAAAGTATCAAAAGTTTAAGAAATGTAAATAAAAAAGAAAATAAAACATGCAAAATAATAAATACAATACATAATTATACAAGAGTCACAGCTAAGATGGTTATATCCTTATATCATATATGGGGTGTACCACTCAGTCGGACCACTTTTGGGATCTCACATAATGTAAAAGATAGAGATTTGGTTAAATGAGCACAACGTTACACATAACAAAATCGAAAAATGATTTTTGTTGTATGAAATATCGTTTCTGGTTTTAAATATAAAAACTGAAATTGTTGGCATTGTGATAATTTAATATGCCACAGTTTCAATGTAACGAAGTTAGTTACGAATTGATGCAATCAACTTTTGATTTTCCTATGGAAGCCATATTAGATATTTAGATCAACATAATAACTAATAACTAATATTAATAATAATGAAGTACTTCTATCAATGTCAACTATTTCATCCTCGAGAAAAATTTTAATGTTCACCATATTGTTGCTTTCGAACATCCTCGCTCATCGGTGAGTAGCACCGTATAAGACTTATAAATTATAATTTTAAAGACACTATGTAATTTATTTATAGCTTCTGATGAAGGATCAAATAAAGATCCGAAATATTTAGCTGATGTAAAGAGTTTTCTTTATAAACCTAAGGACCATTATCCCGTCATTCTACTCAAACTACTACATGGTCGTAATTCTTGGTTAATATTAATAACATTCGCTTTCCTCATTACAATAAATTGTACAACACTTTTTATAAAAAATTTAAAAAATCTACTTACACCAACAACGAAAATTATTTTAGTGAGTTAACCATGAAGGGTAATCTTGTTTTTTTAAACAAACTCAAATCCACTTATCACATCGAGTATTTATAAAAGTTTTCCTGGTTAAATGTGAATATTCCTCATATTAAGCGATATCTCCATAGTGGCTTTAATTAAGTGGTACATGGAAGACGATATAACGCCTAGAAAAGCCAATAAAACTACAAAAGGGAAGAACAAAAAGGAAGAACACGAAATCCTGGAAGGTAGCAGAAGTTGCTATGAACTGAGTAATTTATTTAAGTACGATTAAAGAGTTGCGAAAAATTAGAAAAATGTTCTTATGAATAAAATTTAAACTCATAACCGTGAACAAAAGCCTTACATTTACCGATAAGTAATAACATTTGAAAAACTTTTTTGAATTACAGTACAGGCAAATTTTTAATTTCATTTTATTCCAATACAACTGATCAAAATAAGGAGTAACTACCCTTTTAATGGGATTTTAAAAAATAGCATTTTCCTACGACCCCTATTGTAAATGACTATTTCATACTACTAATCTGCTCGTTTTTGCCGATTGGTTTAAATAATTTTATTAACATGGCATCAAAAAGTAGCATTTACTTATAAAATACCATCCCTCTACCAATAAGCGATTATTAACTAATATTAATGACTTAATTTCGATACCTTTTTTGAGAGTTGCTTTTTTAAACATATTTAAAACTTTTTTTTTAAAATAAGTATATGTCACCTCAAAAATTGTACGATATAATTTGTACATGGTTATGCAACATCTCAAAATTAACGTCCCGCCTTTTCCCCTACATCATGTATTATTATATAAACGCCGTTATAGTATTATAATTTGCTAGTTTTATATTATTTATTAGCAACTTTATAAATAATGTCGACACATTATAAAAGTTTGGCATATACCTGTAATTCTATTTGGTGTTTGGGGCTGCGGTCCTATTTTTTCGAGTCTCTGTTGAATATGTGTTATATCCAATCTGTTCCATGTGTGATTTACCATTTTAGTAAATGCTATACATTGTACCGGCACTACATTTAAGATTTTTTTCGCCCATTAATTCACAGCACAGTTCCTCTCCAAAACTATTATACATCTTCATTCGATTTTTATTTAAGCATACATCCGAACACAGCGAAAATATTTATAATAAAATTAAACTTGAAGCGTTTACAAATAAATGATGATAATCGTAGTACAGATCATTCTATTTGCAATTAAAATACTGTCGTGTTTATTAATAACAACACTAGAGTTTAAAAATAAATTAATAAAAAATAAACTACCCCTAACCTAAGCTAAGGATGTCATGCATTCCTGCCTTTAGCAGTTCACACCCTTTCACATAGAACCACAGACTCCGACTACAGTTTCACAACCACCCCATGTTGTGTTGTATTCAGGCCTTTTCGCACAAGAAAATCGATATTTGCTGTCAGTTAAAATAAATATGAAATTGCATGACATAATAACTGATAAATAATTATTTAACAAGAAATAAGTAGAGTACATTACAAAGACAAGAAAATTAAGGTTATTAAAATCGTAATAAATATTTTTTTAAATCTTTAATTAAACAACATGAATATAAGATTGGTCAAGAGAATCTCTACTGCACGTTCTAGAACCCGTATTGTTAACGAGACCGTTTACACAAATGGTATAAATCGAAGAAATATTGGGCATGATAATGTTTTTGTCGGGGGCAATCATACCGATTTTCTTTATTATCCAATAGTTATTCAAATTAAATCATGTAGGTGCGGCTTTCCATGGCAGTTTAATGTTTTATCGATAACTTTTCGTCTGTTCATCTGCAACGCATAATACTTTTGCGTACTTTATCGAACGTTTTATTTTAGTAAACATTTTTGTATTAATTCTAAATAACTTTGTATAAAGTTCTGATTTTGTTCAATAATCTTTTTCTTGTTTGTAAGCATCTAAAAATACTTTTTTTTACTTTTTTTTAAATTAAAAACCAAGTTTTAAGATTTTTGGCTTAAGTTGTAGCCATAATAATATAGAATTAATTAATACATATATAAATAAAATAAATTTCATTTCATGTAACCATAAATTTTACAAAACCGTTTGAATATTTGTTTTTTACAAACCGTTAAGTTATTTATGTTTCTTTAGTGTTTGATCATGTTTAGTAGTTCCAGTAATACCAAATAAGGGTTAAATTCACGACTACTAACATTACTCGAAAATATAACCCATAATGCTTAATTCTGAATTAACATTACCGTGGCAAAACTTAACTTAATGTTAAAACCTGAGAAATTAAGAATTTAGGTGCTGTGAAAATAAATCCTGACATCAAGTTTTTACTCCAACTTCGCTACGTTTTGTTGCAAAACATAACGTTGAGAGTGGGCTGTGAGATAAAGAAAGTGACAACTCTCACTAGAATTTTGACAGCTTTTTTTTTTAATATGCAATGTTTTATGCAGTAAACTTATGGATGAAAACGAAGAGCTATATGATTCTTTGGATGAAGATTTTCATAGTATCTCTAACAATTCGTTTGAAGTAGAAATATCAAAATTGCGGTTAGACGAAGAACAACCCCCACTCAAGGAATCGCCTTCTACAACAGACATATACTCACTCATACCTCTTTATGAAGGTGAAACTAGTAAAAATGGCTTTAAAGTGCCAATAAAAAGCAGAAATATCTACACAATAGCCAAATCACCAATTCCTAATAAATCTAGAATAGCACCTTCATCCATTGCAAAGCCAAAGTATAACAAACAACGAGGAAGTTGTTCAAGTATTGACAATATAAAGTACTATAATGGAGAAAATTCTTATTTAGGTTTGCACCAAACACGCTTTGAACTTTCGACAAAAAAAATTAATGAAGGACCAGGAGACACAGTCAGATCTATTTATAACACAACTCGATCATCTATAACTTCAGAATCAGATTTTGATGATGCTCAAGACTTTATTGATGATACCGACAGGTAAACGAAAATAACTATAATATTATAAAGGAAATGCAAATGAACAACATAATAATAATAATAATAATAATCTTTATTTGTTCTGAATATCCCAAAAAAGGTGTAGAACTTGTCACAATAATAATTTACGTACATATTACTGAAGTAAAAAATATAGTTTTTGATAGCTATCGAATAACATTTTAATGTTTATTTAATAAACAGAATATACAGCAGTTTCTCTATAAATTTTAAAAAGGCGGTAGCAAACGTTCACTAAGAAGTGTTTCTCAAACTACTTTGATTATGGCATAAACATATAAAGAATTCAGTATTTTTACACCATAACTTTTACTACCATTTTTGAAAATTTTGTAAAGGAGTCTTCATAACTTAAAATTTGTTGCAAATGCATATCGTATTAAATAATGATTGACAATATTTGTGTCGAGTAAATATATTTTAGACATTTTCTAACTTTAATTATCAAACTTGTCTTTAAGAAACGTTTCTATCAGGGATGGGGAGTCGGCAGCAAAATAACCGACTCTTGACTCCGGAGACGGTATTTTTTAAAACCGACTCCGACTTCCGACTCCGACTCCCTTCATTAAAAAAACGTAATTAGTAGATATACTTACTTATTTACAGTGAAAGCCGGTTATTTTTTTATCGTTACTAATGTAAAAAAATAAAGTTTTTTGAAACAAAAATATAAAATTTTCAACAATGCGGTTATACCGCGATTGTCATATAACGCGGGTTTGCGAGGTTGTAACCGACCCGCGTTATAAGCAACTTCCATTGCATTAGGTATTTTGCTTAAAGTAATATAATACTGTAATCGTATACTAGGACTGTTAAATGTTAAATATGAAAGATGAATTTATTATAATTTCATAATAACCATGCAAATTTTAATGTGAGAAATGTGTTGTTAAAGATACATATTTTTAATGAATCACTCCCGACTCCGACTCCCTATCCCTGGTTTCTATATACAATTAACGCTTATACCTTCTTCACATCCTTTAATTTAAATGTGTAAAAATCGATGTGATACACATTATAGACCAAAAAACTGTTCTTATTAAATAATTAATAAGTTTTTTTTTTTAGCTTTTACATCAATCTTATAAACGAAAATGACAAACGAGCTAAAACAGAATTTTATAATTCCAAAGTCTCTTTATTATCTTCAGCAACTACTGCTTTCCAGTTTAAATGCGCATCACAAGATTCATTAAGTTGTTTTTCTAAAGGGAGTAATATTACTATACTTTCGCAGTCTAAACCATCTTTAAAAGTGCCAGTATTGGGAGGTTTAGGTCCAGATACAGAAGCTATTAAAGAGAAGGTAATATACAGTGTTTGCATTTAGATTAATATGACACGTGATTTAATAGTGACTTGATATTTTTATATAAATTACCGCTTTCTTGCTATGTTAAACATATTTTACAAAGCAAAAAAATAATAAATTTAAATCTAACACAGATTATTCTGTATCAGGTACTATTCGGTTTCATTATCGTTTCTCATGTAGAGTAAATTGAAGATGACACATTTAGTTGTAATATTTGAATTACACAAAATTCTTTCCATTTTTATTTGAAATATCTAACTTTTACTATTTTGCAGCTCGCTCGCTTGAAAAAGAAACAAGCTTATGGGAAAAAAGTAAGTTACACAAATAGAATTAAAATGGTGGAAACGAAAGTGCTGCAGAATTTAAAAAATGAAATAAAACAATCAAACTTAGACCAGAAAGCCATTAATTAATAAAATTTGTTTGTATGAAATTAATTACAATAACAATTTAAAAATCATAGAAAAAAAATAGATGTTTTACTTTCAGACATGTGTGTATCTTTTTTATAATTCCCTTGATTGTATTTTTAAACGAAGCGTAATCACATATCGTGTGTCTTATGCTGGCCACTCACGATCCAACGCCGCAGTACAATTGTGCTGTACTGCAGCAGACAAACTTGTTTGTATGCGGTCCGCGGTCCCAATCGTATAATCTTGCTGAATCGCGCCCATACACGATCCAAAACACTTCAATTTCGTCGCATCCAACACAATCGTACTGCGGCGTAGGATCGTGAGTGGCCAGCATTACATTGCACTAAAACCCAACGGTTTATGGATGACGCCATTCACCGGTGAATTTGTGATTGCTCAGAAACAGCGGGTAAATATAAAGGTGGCCATACACGTTGCGGTATACCTGTCCGGTTTGCTTGAACAATAAAAAATGTTCAGGTAAACCTAAACAGTTTTGACTCTACACACGCTACTGTAAACCGTAGAGGTTTTCAGTTGACCATGGCATCGACACAAGATAACGCGGTGGCGGTGATAGGATTTTTACTCGCGATGGAATGTAAAAAAACAACGAAGAGCAAAACGCGAAAAATTTCGTAAAGTAGCTTTTGAAAAGAAAACAATACAGTCATATTAACTTTTGATAAGAATTAAGAATAGAACCCAAAGACTATCGTAATTTCTTACGTATGAATTTAAATATTTCAGTGAACTCTTTAATAACAGTGTTATGTTTACGATTTGACATATTTCTTAGCCATTTCTAAACAAAATTTAGCACTGCATACTGCATAGAATATCTATCTAATTCTCTCGGATATGCAGGACAACTGAGACTTGTGCAGGCGAGCGGCACACACGTTCCGGTTTGTAGTCTGGCGCAGGTAGTAAGAATCTAATTTCGATTCTTCTCCGGTCGCCTGAACAGGTAACGTAACATTGCCTGTGCAGTTGTGGTACACACACGCTCCGGTTTACCTGCAACCAGGCAAACCTGACAGGTATACCGCAACGTGTATGGCCACCTTAAGACGCAAGCGGTAGAACCGTGATTGTTTCTAATGCTGGCCACTCACGATCCAACGCCGCAGTGCGATTGTGTTGGATGCGACGAAATTGAAGTGTTTTGGATCGTGTATGGGCGCGATTCAGCAAGATTGTACGATTGGGACCGCAGACAAACTTGGTTTGTCTGCTGCAGTACAACACGATTGTACTGCGGCGTTGGATCGTGAGTGGCCACCATTACCTAACTTGAATAATAAATTGTCGTATAAAGCCGCGTACACACCGGGTTCGCGAATAGTTCGAGAGTCCGGTGCGTACCTGAAGTTCGCGAACAGCTCGCCAGTTCGGACAGAGTTCGCTCTTGAGGCGGTACATCTTAAGCCCCGTACTGACCAAAATGGGTTCGCGAACACGGTTCGCGAACTCGGTTCGGGAACTCGGTTCGCGCACTCAGTTTGCAAACTCTCGTCCATGACAGGTTCGCAAACACGTCCACATCAAAACATTATTGTGTTCATAACAGCTCCAAAACAGTTGGTAAAGGGTTTGCGTTTTGTAAATAAATATGTCATCAATCTTAGGACTTGTCGATGATAAAAAACCAACCACAAATAACGTGTGCAGTCAGTAAGTGAGGTTATGTCAGACACGAGTTCGCGAACAGCCCCTTTGATGTACCGCCTCCAGAGCGAACTCTGTCCGAACTGGCGAGCTGTTCGCGAACTGTTTGCATACTCCAGGTACACACCGGGTTCGCGAACAGTTCGCGAACCGGTGTGTACGCGGCTAAAGGGACTGTTCGCGAACTCTTATCTGACATAACCTCATTTTCTGATTGCACACGTTATTTGTGGTTGGTGTTTATCATAAATAAGTGTTTTGTTTTTAATGGATTGGTCAGAAGACGAAGTCATCAATTTGATTGAACAAAACAATATACAACCACAGAATTTTAATAAGTTAAGGGTGCAAAGGTCAAAAGTCGGTTAAAGCACAAACAGTTTTTTATATCCATTTTAATGGGATTCGAAAAAAGTAAATTACAAAAAAGAAACCTTAAAAAGGATGCTATTCAGCAAATTGCGAAGGCTATGAGGAAGTTACCAAATGAAATCGAAAGAAAATTGGGCTGTTACGAAGACAATATTGTTTTGATATGGACGTGTTTGCGAACCTGGTATAGACGGGAGTTCGCAAACTGAGTGCGCGAACCGTGTTCGCGAACCCATTTTGGTCAGTACGCTGCTTAACACAGTGCGGTAAACAATAATAACTAACTACCCCTTCCACAAACCACCAGAAACACCGACTTCAAGTTCGGTGGATTAATTGGCTGCCAATGGCACCAAAAACTCTCACCGAGCTCGGTGACTTGCAATCGGAAGGTCATAGGTTCGGATCCCAGGTCGACTGGCATTGTAGAGGTTTCAGGTGGTTTCCTCTACAGTTAAGGCAAATGCTATGGCAGTACTTCCAGCTATCCTTGCCCATCCTTGACTATCCACATAACCAGTTAACCACGATCCTTGTACCTCTAACGGCTGAAGAAGGGGTCAATCCCCCCTATAGCAGTCTGCCGCGCGAGCGGAACACACATGTGAACCAAAAACTCCCCACCGGTATTAATACAAACAGACGCCATAGAAGTAGGCAGACCAATGAGGCAGACGCAATGTTCCTCCCACCACACTTCTACCGGTTGAATGTAGGACAGTATAGGCACTTTTCAAAATTCACCGGTGTTTAAATCGGTTGCTATTGCTACCAGTTTTTATGGAACCGGTGGAATGTAAGACACGCGGATAATATCGGGTGATCGCGGTGATTGAAAATGATTGATGCCTCGGTTGTTACGAACCTTATTCGAACAGATGGTCACGCATAGGGAAAAACCAGTGGGAAGCCAAACACAAAATGACAGAACAACCTGAACGCCACAGAAAACGAAAATAATACTACGCCACTGATAATATCATAATCACAGATCATGATAGTTTTACACTGTGATACCAACATAAACTGTTATTTTATTTTCGGTCTGAAGTTAGCGGGCATCAATCATTTTTGATTACCCTATATTTCAAGTATTTAAAATTTAAACGAACGTACATTTGAACGGACGATATACCGAATGGACAAAACCCAATACCATGATATAATTTCCCTGTTATAAGATATTGTAAATGCCGACATGTGGTATGGTATATATGTCGTAGGCATGATGTAAATTTCGGCATTTTATAAATAGCCGTCAAAACGGGCATAACGTGCTTTAACTGGGCAAATAATCAAATGCTGGCAGAATTGTTTTTAATGAAAAAAAACTATTAGCTTCATTTCATTGTTTAGAAAAAAACTTTATCCAACCTTTAACCTGACCCTCTATTACTGACCAAATGAATGAGGGTACGGTTAAAAGTTGTTTAAAGCTTTTTTTCCGCAATCGTCACTAAACTAGCTCAATAAGTACCCAAAAGTGGCTGTAATAATCATTTTTACTGCCAAGACAGTAAAAAAGTAAAATGCGCTACGCTCATTGGGTGAATTTAGAAAAATTGAGCGTGCTTTTATTCAATAGTAATTTATGTACCAAGGCAGTAAAGTTCGACTTTTTATCACGAGCGTGGATATTATTTGCCGAGACGAATAAATTGTCCAGGCATTTTTATAAAAAGCCGGCAAAACGAACAAATTATGGCTTTCTCAAAATCTCGGTTTGTAAAAAGAATCACTTATTTCGTGAGTTTCATAGTTTCATAGTATTTCTAAAACGGTTAAACAATCTATCAGGATTTTTTGTACCAACTATCGGGTGATCAACGACTGATGCCCGCTAACTTCAGACCGAAAATAAAATAACCAAGTTTTAGTTGGTATCTTAATGTAAAACTAGGATATCAGTGGCGTAGTGTTATTGACGTTTTCTGTGACGTTCAGGTTGACCTGTCATTTCGTGTGCGGTTAGTAGCTTTTCGTTTTAATTTGCATATTTTCGTAAAAATCAGTTATCAGTTTTTCGTTTTCTGTGCGTTCAGGTTGTTCTGTCATTTCGTGGGTGACCAATATTTACATATGTATGCATATTAATAAAGGAACTGATTTAAGGTAGCCTCACTTAATTGTTTTTATGGAGCTAATTCTTTTAAACAAAAAGCTTTGCAAATCTTTTTGTCAGTAAAAACTGTAGCTGTCGTATTTAAATGGAAAATATTATTACCCGTTCTGTCAATACAAACTTTTTTTCCTACGCCACTGATTTTTCCCTATGGGTTACCATCCGTTCGAACAAAGTTCCTAACACCCTTGGCATCAATCATTTTCGATCACCCGATAGTTTAAGTTGTATGAATAGTGCACAGTATGATTTTTGAACACTGAAGTTGAGGTTATAAAACTTGTTGATTCCACTGACGTATGTCAAAGTAAATTATTTTTGTATAGTTTTTTTTATACAATTAAAATGTATTAGATATATTAATCAAATTATGTGATGTGAAAAGTGATCAGTTGCAAATTATTTAAACTGTGAGTATTTTGACATTTATCTGTTAATATTTACATGTCTTATTTAGTTCTCTGTTGCGCGTTGTCATATGTTTAAATTTTTATTTTATCTCAAACTAAGTTTGCTATTGTGTTGATGATTACAATGTAAATTTTTAGATGGCTTCAAAACACGAAGACTTTGACAAACAATTCCAAGAAGACTTAGAACGGGCACAGGCACTAAGTTTAGAATCTTTAGCACTAGAACAATTTAAAAATAAAAAAAGGTTAGAAGAATTAAATTTCAAATCAAAACATGATTCAAAATCAACAAAAACTACATCAGGTAATGTTAAATTATCAAGTTTTGTAAGTTATAAAGGTGTCTTTGTTTATCATTTTATGTTTTTGTCAAGTATTTTGTTTTAAAAAACTTATTTGATTATGTACATATTTAGTTTCACGAACATCATCAATGTCAGAAACAGATAGATTGGAACGACATCAAGTTAAGTCACGACCACGGCCTGGGACAGCTGGTGGAGGACAGTCAAACCCGATAATCGCACCACCTCCTTCATCTCGTCGTTTAAGCTCTGGTTATAATGCCAGCGACAGTAGTACACCCGATCTTATTTCTTTTACAAGTCCTCCTACTACTAATACAGTCGATGAATTCTGCAAACCCATTGAAAGGTAATGAAATATACAAGTACATATTCAGTACTTAAAACTAAACTTTTGTTGTATGTTTTTAGCACAAAAAATCAAATCAGCACGCAAATTATGCCCTCACCAAATGTATTACGTTCAGAATCTATTATGCAACAATATCAATTACAACAATATCAGCCGCCTGCACCAAATAATTTAATTAGTATGCTATTATCTACCCCGAGTTCAATACCCCCACGTCCACAGTGGCAGTATAATCAATATCCTTATTCAAACAGAAATGTAGTTGATGGTAGAATGGCCCAAAATATGGCAACACCCAATTTATCAAGAATTGGATTTAATATTCCAAGTACTCCTCCAACCACTGCTCCTGTGTTACCACCATTCAATATACCTGCTCATGAATCATCGGCAAATATCCCATCAACACCAAAGGTAAGTCGATTCTTTTGTAATAATTTTGATCAGGGCTGTGGAGTCGGAGTCGGAGTTTAGAAGGAATTTCTGGTCAGTGTAGTCGGAGTCGGAAAAAATGTAGGACTCCGGGTACAACAAAAAATTGCGAGATGGTCCTTTGCCGCAAAATTTAAGCTCAAATTTTAAATAATTTTTTTATATTTCTTTTTTTTCTTATATTACACATCATAAAATGTCTTAGTATTTAATTTTGTCGGAGTCGAACTACTAAAATTATCAGGAGTCGGAGTCGTGTTCGACTTTTTTTTTACCGACTCCGCAGCCCTGATTTTGATTGAAAACTTTATAGCTGGCTGATATTATATTACATTTCTCAAATACTACCTGTTGCCTAAGTCAAGGGGTCTTAATATTTTTTTTTTAAATTTTGTTTAGTACATGTGTAACTTGACTATATGGTTATATTTTCGTTCTTGCTTATGCTTTTTATACAGTGCTGTGCAAAAGTATGGAAACAGAAAAATATCTAAAACACCATTAAAGATACAATGAAATTTTGTAGGTAAGCATTATCGTGTATCAGATTTGATGAAAATTCTGAGGTTGCAATAAGACTTCCAGTTTAACCGGAAACAAACTCGAAATTTTAAATTTTAAATAGAATATCCTGTATATTTTTATATTTTTGTCCTTTTTAAATTTAGTTTAAAAAATGTTTTAGGTTATGGGTCTAACTAAAGTCAACCGGTTATTTAAAATCTACATTTTTTTAAACATTTAAGTTCTTTTAAAAGGCAGTAGAATTTAGTTTCTAATTAGATTGACAACACTACATAATTTTTATCAGTTTATTTGTATAAAATCAATGAAACAA
Source organism: Elmis aenea (assembly GCA_947652605.1). NCBI lineage: Eukaryota > Metazoa > Arthropoda > Insecta > Coleoptera > Elmidae > Elmis > Elmis aenea. Next base: position 28,800,342 of record OX393576.1, read on the forward strand.
TATATTATTATATGCGCACTAGTACGCGAATTTCAGTATCACATTGTGTACCCTTATAAACCACTGCTGCCCCTTAACACTTATTACTGGCTCTGAGCGAATGTCGTGTGATTATTGCCGGGTGCCATAAAGCACTCTTCGCCTATGGGCGAACCTAGCAGTGGAAGTATTTGTAGTAAACTAAACCAGTTAATTTACCCTAGAAACTCACATACACACACCTACAACATTTTCTTAAGATCTGTTCAGCGGTTTAGGAGTTATAAGGAACAGGCCGACAAAAAAAAATTCAGTATGGGGAGGGATACCCAAATATATAAAAAAATTAAAAGCAAGCAAAATTACATATATGAATTTGATTAAAATGGTTGTATAGGTAATACATACACAATAATTAACGTTCCGATGTACATATAACATAACCATCTAATAGACATGTAAATCTCAAAAACCTCACGCATATGATGGATATACATGTTTTAAGCTTTTCAAACTAAGGAAAATCATTTGTGATGATATGCTGTTTGTATGTTTGTTCATCGGTCTACATTCTCTAGCCTAGCCTACAGAGTTTAGGGTTAAGGCAGAGGTTCCCAAACTCTCTGGTTCCCGGCACTTGTAATTACTAGTAATTTTTCCAAAGCCCTCTTGGGAAAAAATAAAATCCTAACACTTTTATTTATTAAGTAGTTAAGTCTCAACAACTTAATTTTTGACTTAAAAACTTGGTAAGAGTTTCAAATAATTATGCATATAAATTAAAAGAAAAATTAATATTTATTAAACAAATGAATACAAAAAAATTATGTACATAAATTGAAAAAAATTCACCTACAATAACAACAGTTAGCCTAGGCACGCACATGCGATTTTCTGTCACGCTATTATTTAGTCACACAAATAGAACTCGTAATTCTAAGTGCAGTTGCGCTAATATGCGACTAAATAATCGCAGCAATTAAGAAGATACAACCGGGTCTACTTTCAAAGTGACACGACTGTCGCAAAATAAAATGAGTTGCACAGAAATGTATGAACCTGTACGCACTGCTGTTGCTTAATCCCATTACGGTGAAACATTCTATTAACCATTCTCAGTTTCTGTTAATCCTTTTCCTACTTATTATAATTAGCTTCAGCACAGGTTACTAGTTTGTTAAAACTATTCAATTTTACATTTTTTATTATTTTCTGCTATGCAACAGTTGTGAACGAACTGTCAAATTAAGCAGTTTTGTCAGAACCTTCAAATTAACTTTCGTCCTTATAAATATAACATTAAAGATGTCTAATAATACATCTTCAAGTGTTTTTTTTTTTCATCGAATAGTGTCATCAACACAGAAAAATTAATTTTTGAAGTTAAAAAACGGTCAGCTCTGTTCAACAAAAAAATTAAGACAAAATAGTAATCGAAATTATTCTAGGTCCAATTGTATGATGCAGTGGTCTTCAAACATTTTTGGTTCACGGAACCTGTATAACCCTCCAGTGCTAACATGCGGTCTCACAGACCGACCCCCCAATTTTATCCCCGAAACTAGAAAACGCGTGCGAGGAGGGGGTTGGGCTCGTCGCTATCTTCATTATATTTATTTATCGACCAGCTCTTGCAGTGGCAAGCGTTTTTTAGCGATTTTTGCCAGTTTTTTACGTATTTCGGTCTCACAGACCCGTGTTAGTATTGATGTTACTGAATGGATTATTATTACCATTATGTAAAACTTTGTTGGAGAACAAACTAACTGTGGTAGGCACAATAAAAATTAACAAACGATAAATACCCTACGATTTTGATAGTCTTGATGAAAATACGGGAAAACCACAAATTATTATGATGTACAATGTACAAAGTCTGGTGTTGATATAGTTGACAAACTATGCGCAAGCTATAACTGCGCTAGAAATACGAGAAGGTGGCCTATGGTAATTTTTTATCGTATAATTAACATAGCTGCCACAAACGCATTTGCAGCATTTAATTCAAAGAGTACAGATTCAAATTTGCTTCGAAGGTTTTTTTTTTAATATAAAGCACACTTATAATTTAAATAATACTTGTAAAATAAGCTTTGGATAAATTCGGTCCCACAGACCGATGTTAGTACTCGCGTTACAAAAATCATGTTAGTACTGGAGGGATAAGTTAAAATATTTTATGAAACCCTTCCTCGTAAAAAACAAAATTAAATATTCACAAAATTTCATGGGTACATATGAAAAAATATTTTCAATTCAATATTCTTTTATTATCTGTATATAAACAATTAAAAAAATTAAACAACAATTATGGTAAATAAAATTAAATATGTATATGTATATGATAATTTTACAAAATAATCAAATATAAATATCAATTTTATAAGTTTTTTAAAAAGTTATTCATCAATGATCTGGCTAGAAAAATGATATTAATACAAGGTAATATAAACAATAATTCGTGAAACTCATGGGAAGGTTGCATGGAACCCTAGGGTTCCATGGAACACAGTTTGAATACCGCTGGTATGATGTAATTCATCGAAGCTGCTGATACTCATGCTGTTGTATGTACCTAAAATTACTTTTTACCAGGGACCTGAACCAATCTGGGACAAAAACCGGAATTAAACGGTGCTTTTTTCTTGAACCATGAACTGGAACTAAACCTTTTAATTAAATATCACAAAACCGTAAGATTGAACTGAACCGACCGTTGTGAACTGGTTCAAACCGCTGCATCTGGTTCACACAATGGTTTGGACCAATTAAATATTTAAAAGCCATTGCGTTTTTTTATTTTTTTATTTTTGATAAAATTATTAAGTGCTATGAAAAAATGACTAATCAATATTTTAAATAATTTTGGTAATAATTTATTTTGTTATTAAATGTCTTAAAATTTTCTTTTAAAAACAAAAAAAGAGCATTGAGCCGGAACCGTAAATAAACCGTTTCTCCGGTACCGATTCATCATAACCGAAAAGTTAAAATTTGTCAAACCGGTAACCGGAACTGAACCGTTATCTATGCGATTCAGGTCCCTGCGTTTTACCTTTTTTTGTTCTTTGAACGCAATATTAGAGCCACAGTACAACCTGTTTCTATAAAATATTTTGTAAAAATGATAATATTAAACGACTGTTTAGTCGCAAGTGCGCGCTGCATGTAATTATTGTGCAACTGCGATTTTATAGTCACGGCGACAGAAAATTGCATGTGCACGCCTAGCCTTACTAGTATTGGTGGGCGATATCGAATTGTCGCTAATAGTTATCGCTTATCGCTACTTCCTTGGAAAATTAAGAATATTCTCTACTTCCCTGAGGCATACAGTTTGAAAACCACTGGCTGTAGAATTTCGTTGAACATGTTTCAACTATTGGTATTTAACACGTTGACTGCGGTGGACAAAAATGCTGTCTTATAATTTGTGTGTGGTACAGGTTGCCGAAGACTAATACTTGACTTTTCTTAGGTGCGGTATCGGTCGCCGGGGACTGATAGATATCATTTTGTTTATAATAATCTGTATGGTTTAAATTGAACAAAAGGTGAATTTGTATTACAGATTTCGGTTGGTGAGGCCCTGATATATTTTTTATTGTATTTTAAAAACTTAGTTTTTGAAATTAAAAAAGCCATCTTTAAAATCATTTAGGACCCACTATTACCTGAAATACAGCTCTCGCATATAAGGGAAGTTTATTAAAAATACTCCGGCACTAGAAAAAAACATGATACGGCCCCCGGGGACCGACAACGCAGCCAACGTGTTAATGTAGTCAACTAAAATTCATAATTTACGAACATTACAGTTCACTTATATGTTACAAATGATGTGATGAACAATAATACAAGTTCCATTATGATGAAACCGATTTATGGCAAAGTTTGTGCAATGTATGGTACAATGAAATACATTATGTAATATTTAATAAATATATTTTTTTTTGTTCTGCAGATATTGTTATCTGTAACATGATAATATGTGAAGTGTTACCTGCACAGTTAATTGTTCATAAAATTCAATCAGATTAAAGTTTATTAAACATAACCATATGTTCATGTTTATATGCTCATTCTTGCAATGTTGAGGCCAGTTTTCATATTTGTTGCCAATAATGCACACACATGCTGATTATTAATCATATTTCACTTTTAAAATGTATAGGATGGTTTCAACACTTATTTAGCAAGACCTGTGGGTGGGTATCCTTGTAATTATTTAACAATATAATATGAAATGCAACAGATTTTTGCATTTGTATCCTCATCATGATTGTAATCACTTAAATGTTTATAATGACTTTAGTTAGTCACGAAAATTGAATAGATTATTTTAAAAAATGTGGAAATTGATTAGTTCATATATTGTTTATAAGCAGGTTGTTAAATTGTGTTTTTGTTGTTTTATTTTTTTATGTAGGCGCCAATCCTTCCACCTAAAAATATTACGCCAGGTCCATCATTGTCGTTATCATCATCATCATCAAAGTCATCAAATGTGATAGCAATTAAAGGACCAACAACAACCAAGAGCTTAAAAAGTGAAAAACAAAGCCCAAATTTAATAGATCTTGCACCATCTGGCGTAGATGATGGCAATAGTGTTAGGGTTAGCATATTAGAAGCATTTGATCCATTATTAAATCCAGGTGCCAATGGTTCATCAATTTCAGTTACGGATGCCATTAGTATCGATTGTTTTGGTATGTATAAACTTAAGTTTTATATACCTTTTACACGTGGGTAATAATTTTAAGAAACAAATGAAATTCTAAAGTAACCCGTAGATCATGTGTGACCAAAATATTTGTTTTATAATCTAGTTCATGTTAATTTGAAAAAACAGAAACATTACAAACTTTTCATTTAATATGGGAAGCTTTATAGTACATTAAAGTTATTTAGCACTTTTAAATTAAGTTTTAAAAAATTGTTCCTCTCCTAGATCAATTAATGAATTTTTATTGATCTTTTAAAATAAGCAGATCTGTTTCGAAACAATTTTTGTAAATATTAGAATCTGTTTTGGCAAGTTTTTCACGTGAAAATGAATTTTTGTAGATGATTCATCTTCTGTATCTGGAAGTGTGTATGATGAATACGACCCATATGATTTTATTTATTCAGGATCTGGCAATAATAGTTTGTCAGATCCAATGTATGCTGCAGTTGTAAAATTGGAAAATGCACCTTTGTCACCACCACCACCATTACCGCCAAGGACTCACCAGTCAACTATGGAGCGTAGGAAAAATAGTTTGGATGCCTGGGTAAACATATTTTTAAAATTGTTTTCAAAGTTTTGTTTTTATTTTTACGGTAAGACTTTTTTCACGAAGCATGTTTTAAAGTTAGCTTAACAATAGTTTAAAACCATCCATAATTTTTTTTAAAACCTAAGTTTTTGTTAACTAACCATTATACATTTTTTACATGATAAGGTGCGTTCGGGACGTACGCTCTTTTTGCTTTATTTGCTCTTTTTTGCTCCACAGCGTTCGGGATGCGACTTTGGAGTAAAAAAGATCGCTCCGAAGGGCGTTCGGGACTGCATAAGTGGAGTAAATAAATCTACTCTAATTTGCACCACCTCTGAAGCTGGGGCAAGCTGAGCTCGCGAAAGAAGACATGCGCATTACGGATTGTCTACGTTTGAATTCTTTGAATTGCCAGGTACAGCATAAGAATAAGATACAGTTAACATCCAGGCTTCGTGTTATTGTGTTGCATTAGTTAACAACAATTTCTTGTGGACAGTAATTAACTTTCGATGTAATTCCCTATTATTAAAACAAAATTTTGGGAAGTTAAATGGTTTCATATCATGACATTTTACACCAATTTTATAACCACATAATCTAACAAATTCGAAGCAATACAATTTGTTGCTTGTTTTACTTACAATGATGTCTGATTAGACCGGTCTACAACAAAATAGTGAGGTTACCTTTATATTTGAAATATCCGCTGATTTTCTGCACTTACACGTCCCGAACGCACAAGATTTACTCTTGGAGGCTCTGAGACCACGTGATTACAATCTTACTCCAATCCTGTCCAATCCACTCCAATCTGGGAGCGTGCGTCCCGAACGCACCTATAGTTCAAACAAAAATTTTGCATTGATGTGATAAAAGAGATCTCTACAAATTTACATTTTAAAACTGCTAAAGTAACTAAATCAAGATATTTTAGGCGAAAAAGAAGACCCGACTTTATGATAACATTATGTGTATCGATCAAAAAACTGCACCAAATGATTCTGACTTGGCAGCTTTTTACAAAATGGTACAAAATATAAGATGTAAGTTTCGTGGTACAGTAAACAAACTATGGATAATAACACTCAAATGCAGTACAGGGTATTGCAAAATGACCAACAATAAATTAAACATTCGCAATTGTGGTGGTGTGATTCAAAATCATATTCAGTTAATTTAAAATTGCCATACTGCATTTTTTATTTTTTATTTATTTAATGTTGTTATAATGTTTTATCGTCGTATTTTATCTTCTCATTCTTTTAAGAGTGCCATGTTATCCATAGCTGATTGTATACCGGGTGTAAATGAAGTGTGGTACACCCCCTTTTTTTTCTTTAGTTTTGATTTTAGATAAATGAAATTTTAGACATATGATATGTGCAAAAAACCGGGCTTTTTGAGCCGTTGCACACATATGTTTCACTTCCGGTTTCGCCGGAAATGACACCAACTTTGTTATTTTAAATGGAACACCCAGTATATTTTTACATTTTTAGAAAGAGGAAGTGATTTTTGATACAACTGCACTATTTTCGTTAATTTTTATACCCTCAAAATTTTTTTTAAACAAAATTTAGTTTTTTAATAAGGGTGACCTGCACAAATTGATTTTTATTATGTCAACAATTGTCCAAAAAACGCTTTTGTAAATTTTAAATGACATTTAGGTTACTTTAATCGGCTTTGAAGGTTGCGAAATCGGTTTTTTGACAAAAAGTCAATTTTTTTAAATGGAACCATACTGGTACTAGCGGTTATTTAAATGGAGCATCTTCTAACGAATCTATCGGTACCAATAACTTGTATTTTTTATTAAGAATCTACTTCAAAAATTTCAAATTATGGTGAAAATTTATTAAGAGATCCTTTTAATCGCAGTAATCTAATTATATAAAAATGATACCAAAATTTTTAGACTTTTTAATTAAATGACTATAGTAGTTAAACATAAAACAACGATCATTTGTTTTGTTGTAGTTATGCACAGTGTACTGCGATTAACAGGATCTCTTAATACATTTTCACCATAATTTGAAATTTTTGAAGCAGACTCTTAATAAAAATACAAGTTATTGGTATTGATGGATTCGTTAGAAGATGCTTCATTTAAATAACCGCTAGTACCAGCATGGTTCCATTTAAAAAAATTGACTTGTTGTCAAAAAACTGATTCCGCAACCTTCAAAGCCGATTAAAGTAACCTAAACGTCATTTAAAATCTACAAAAACGTTTTTTGGACAATTGTTGACATAATAAAAATCAATTTGTGCAGGTCACGGCACCCTTAATAAAAAACTAAATTTTGTTTAAAAAAAATTTTAAGGTTATAAAAATTAACCGAAATAGTGCATTTGTATGCAAAATCGCTTCCTCTTTCCAAAAATGTAAAAATATACTGGGTGTTCCATTTAAAATAACAAATTTGGGGTCATTTCCGGCGAAACCGGAAGTGAAACTAATGTGTGCAACGGCTCAAAAAGTCCGGTTTTTTGCACATATCATATGTCTAAAAATTTATTTATTTAAATTCAAAACTAAAGAAAAAAAAGGGGGTGTACCACACTTCATTTACACCCGGTATAGTAAGACTTTTATTTTAATGAACCCTTCTAGGTGGATTTAATTACAATGATCCTGATACAAACATGGGATTAATCATAAGTCCCATGATGCAACATAAATATAAAGAAGAAACGAGCATCAAGTTATGTGTTTATCCACAATATGAAGGTTCTGATTTCGATAAACCTGTTTCATTTACTTGCAATGGTAAGTGAAACGAAATATCTATTTGCTATTCTTTAGTTGTGTTATATACTACTATAAACAGAAAAAAACATGTATAAAAGAAAAAATTAAAAAGTATAGAACTTGAACAGGGTGTCCCAGATTACATTTCCAGCATGGGAATCTCGCTTATTATAGGAGATAAAGGTTTGTTTAAATTAGATGTTATTTTTTAATATGAGAGAAGCCACAATCAATTTTTAAAATTACAAAATTCCTCGTGCTTCAGATGTTATAGCAAAAAATATGAAAATGTTGAGTTTTTTTTTCATAATTTTTTGGTGTAATCATTAAATCAATTTTATGTGTACCTTGTGAGAGTTATTTTTTATGTAGATTTTTTTATCACTTCATTTTTGAGATATTACCCCTAACTTCATTTTTTCTTATGGGCCGTCAAGTTGGCTTTGGAATAGTTAAATGTGTTTTTTTTTCCTTTTTCTAACGATATATCAAATGTTATATTTATTTTTTTAAATAACTCGGGAACTCAACCAAAAACCATATTTTGCTGATATTATTCTAACCAGGGAAGGTCACAATAAGTTTTTGACGTTTTTCTCCGGAACCGTTCAAGATTTTTTCAAAAATTTTGCACCATTATTTTACTTGCAAAGAATGCGCGCATTGGAAAATAAAAGAATTCAGATTTTGTCTGACGGTTTCATGGCCAACGCTATCGCAAAAATGACCTTTTTATACCAGTTTTTCAGTTTTTCCCCTATTTTTTCGAAGGAATGGCCAGTGGCACGTATAACTCTGCAAAACATTTAGTTTTGATGTCCTTGATGCAATAAACACAGCCTTAACCCGCCGTGACTCGCGCTAGTTTTACTAACGTGATGACTCGCGCGGGGTGTTTCTTACACCCCATCAGTTTTTCAGACTATTCGTAATTTTTCGTCTAATATTACTGCTTTTTATTTAAAACTATTCATCAAATGATTTCACTTGAATTACTTTATATAAACTGACTTTTTACTAGTTGTTAATGCAAAATATATTGATAGAGCTATAACAAAAAAGTATTTTACTCGGGTTAGAAAGAATAAATTATGAAACTAAATTTATTTTTATTTATAATGTTTATTGTATAAAAATAATTTGGTTATAAAATACACTAAGTAAAATAATAATATCTGCTATTTTGTACCAACACGATGTAACACGATATAGCTCTGTGTAAGTACCTATCCTAAGGAATAAATAACGGTACAGCAAGGATAAGTACTGCTAATGACAATTAACCTCCATAACCTGTTACAGTCAGGTATTTTTTTTCTGTCATAAGTTTCATAGAAAATGTAAGCAAATTTATAGAGCGATGTCAGCTATAGTGGCATACGAAATTGCAAATATGCTACACTACTACAGTATACTTATTACTTAGAAATAAACGCATAGTTTTGAAAAAAAAATTCATAACTCGTTAAAAAAGGCAAAGAAACTAGTCATTTTTACAGAAAAGGTTGGAAACATATGTAACTCCAGCTACTGAAAAGCAGGGGTCATAAAGCCTAACCAAAAAAAAATTACACAATAAAAAAGAGGCTGGGGTGTCTGGTACACCCCGCGCGAGTCACGGCGGGTTAATCAAATTCTAGCGACAACGTAACATGACCCTCCCTTGTAAGTTAGTTATTATGTTTCATAGCTAACTTAGAATTATTTTGATAATATGTGGTTTTTCTTGATTTTCCGAGTTATTTATTTAAATATACAGGGTGACAATAATCTACATGTGTTGTATGGGTAACTTTGTTATTACAAGAGTAACAAAGTCGGTTAAATTAGCAAAGTTGGGCAGAATTTCAAGACGAATTTAATGCCATTTTGACATTTGGTCTACACCTTCAACTTTTTTAAATATTTTGAAAAAACCAAAAACAGACGATTTTTTCAATGGTAAATAATTCCACAGCCACCTATGTTAAAACCAAAGTGTGAATTGATTCCTTTAGATATTTTTACGTAGAATTAGAAAAAAATATTTAAAAAGTCATAGCTCACTCGATTTTCGAGATATAAGCCAAACTTGACTTTTTTTAAATGGCAACCATAGTTGGCTATGGGTTCATTAAATAGCTTATTTTCTTCTGATTTCAAAAATGTATGGGTTGTCATATCTATTTCCATTAGTTTTCTTACAATTTGCAAAAACCGAAATTATTACTAAATAGTATAAGGGTGCCTTGGAATTGGACAAGAATGTCATGTTTTCTTGCTTTATATCTAATCATCAGAAACAATTGAAATTACTAGTAAAATAATTTAATTGAACAATAACAAATAAAATACTTCGTGGCTAATATTAATAAACTACTAACATAATAATTAATGACTAAAATTAAATTAAAAATTATAATAATGCTTCAAAGTGGCCACCATTTTCTTGAACACACAGTTGACACCGTTTTAATATTTCACTTTGCACTTTTAGTAAAGTATTATGTCTGATTTCTGCTACAGCTGCTCTTATGTTGGTTTTCAGGTGATCAACACTATGGGGCTTTTCTTTATAAACTTTATCTTTAATAGTTCCCCATAGAAAAAAATCAAGAGGCGTTAGGTCCGGAGACCTGGGAGGCCATGCAATGGGACCTCTGTTACCTATCCAGTTAGGAAATTTTTCTAATAAATAGTTTGATACTATTTGTGCATTGTGAGCTGGTGCTCCATCATGCTGAAAGTAATTCAAATTTTGAATCAAGTTCAATGGAAGATCGTCCAACATTTCTTCTAATTGATTTTGTAAAAATAACAAATAGCGCTCTGAATTTAAATTTTCCTCATAAAAATAAGGACCGAGTATTTTTGTACCAAGAATGGCACACCAAACATTGATACTAAAAACATGTTGATCACGTCTTTCAACCGTTAAGTGTGGATTTTCCCTCGCCCAGTAAATATGATTTTTTCTATTAAATAATCCATTGTTTGTAAATTTTGCCTCGTCAGTAAATAAAATTGATTGAGAAAAGTGTTCGTGTCTTCGACTTTCTTCTACGAACCATGTAGCATAGTTTAATCTTCTATCCAAATCTGTTGGGTACAACGTATTTCCAATATGATGATGATAAGGATTAAAATTATTTTGTTTTAAAATTATTCTTGCTTGTTCTCTGGATACGTTACACTCAAGTCCGATTTCTCGTACAGATGCAGTTGGTTTAAAAGTATTGTATGCCAAAACAAGTACCTCTGTATCTTCATTAAAATTTATTTTGGCATCTTTTGGTTTAGAAAATGATCCATACTGTTTTAAATTAGCTTCGAGTTTTGCAAACAATCTTTTATCTGGCTGCCTTCTTTCCATGTATGTTAGTAGATATAATTCCGATGCTGCGTTTACATCACGATTACAACTGTAGTAGCAAAATAACATATCATTTTTTTCTTCCCTCGAATAAGCCATATTTTTTATTTTTTTAAACTTTTATCACAATTACTTAACACATTCACATCAGTAATTAGCAGCAAAACAGAACTTAGTTTGACAACTAATTTAAAAAAAACAAAAAATGCTCTCCAGTTCCAAGGCACTCACATACTATTTAGTAATAATTTCGGTTTTTGCAAATTGTAAGAAAACTAATGGAAATAGATATGACAACCCATACATTTTTGAAATCAGAAGAAAATAAGCTATTTAATGAACCCATAGCCAACTATGGTTGCCATTTAAAAAAAGTCAAGTTTGGCTTATATCTCGAAAATCGAGTGAGCTATGACTTTTTAAATATTTTTTTCTAATTCTACGTAAAAATATCTAAAAGAATCAATTTACACTTTGGTTTTAACATAGGTGGCTGTGGAATTATTTACCATTGAAAAAATCGTCTGTTTTTGGTTTTTTCAAAATATTTAAAAAAGTTGAAGGTGTAGACCAAATGTCAAAATGGCATTAAATTCGTCTTGAAATTCTGCCCAACTTTGCTAATTTAACCGACTTTGTTACTCTTGTAATAACAAAGTTACCCATACAACACATGTAGATTATTGTCACCCTGTATATGACGAGGTATATATCATTTGAAAGAGGAGAAAAAAGCACATTTCACTATTGCATAGCTAACTTGCCTGTTTTAACATGTTTCATGGCTAACTTAGAATAATATTAGTAAAATGTGGTTTTTCTTGATTTTCAGAGTTATGTATTTAAATAGATACAACAAAAGATATATCGTTAGAAATAGGAGAAACAGGCACATTTAACTATTCCAAAGCCAACTTGACTGTTAAACATGTTTCATGGCTAACTTAAAATAATATTAATAAAATACAATTTTTCTTAATTTTCTAAGTTATGTGCAGTTATAGATATGGCATGTAGTATATCGTTAGAAAGAGGGAAAAAAAGCACATCGAACTATTCCAAAGCTAACTTGATGGCCCATAAGAAAAAATTATGTTAGGGGTAATTTCTCAAAAATGGAGTGAAAAAAAAATCTAAAATAATATTTACATTCTACATAAAAAATAACCTTCAGAAGGTACAAATAAAATTGATTTAATGATTGAGACAAAAAAATTGTGAGAAAAAAAAGAAATTCGACATTTTTATATTTTTTGCTATAACATCTGAAGTACGAAGAATTTTGTACAGTGGAATCTCTCATAGGTGGACATCACTGGTCGCCGCCGTTGTATGTCCGCTTATAGAAGATGTCCGCCTAATAGAAATAGGTAAATATTGCCTAGATACATTATATGTGCTAATGTACACTCTTTTCTGAGTTTTTTTGTCATTAACTTCAATCACTTTTAACTTTTCTCTTAACGTTAACATGCGTCTCTTTGGCGCCATCCTTACTACACAACATTAACCCTAGAAGCCCAATCTACGTCATTTTGACATACACTCCAACACATATTCGCGATCTCTTTCGCACGCTTGCTTAGATCGCCGTGACCATCCGAGCCAACTCGGTACATGCCCAGAGCTAACAGGAGACAGCAGTCTCGCTTTGATAAGTGCCGCCATTTTGTTGTTATCGCAATGTTACATGTCGTTATGATGTATGTTTGGGCTTTGTTAACTTTTGCATTTTTCGAATTTTCTGAATTATATTTGACTTAACTGATTTATGTTTGATAAGAGTTGATTATTTTTTCATAAAAAAATATAAATAGTTGATTTTTGTAAACAATTTGTAGTATATAAGAAAAAATTACAAGGATCTCAGTTTTCGTGCCATTTTTTGTTTGTTTAATTAAAGTGAACATTTCAAAGTTTAAATAAACAATATTTTTCTAAATTTCTGTTTTTTTATTTACATAGAAAGTATTTTACATAAACCATACAAAAAACTAGTATTTGCAGTAAAGTTTATTTAGATAGAGCTCTTTAATAATTGTACGTCGTTTTGACGTATGATTGGGCTTTATAGCCTCAAAAATATGATTGGGCTTCTAGGATTAACACACACTATATAATCTGACAAAAAAAACTCCTTTACTTTATTAGTTAACAAACTAATGCCAACATAATAAGAACTGCCAGCTGGAGTTAGGGTTACCAACTGTACACTTTTGGGGCGTTTTCGTAAGAAAATAATATTGCGTACGCTATACGCTTGCCTTTACTTGCGTCCGTACAAGAGAGATTTTATCATAAAAGGGAGGCAAACTAAGTGTCCGTGTCCATTTAAAGGAGAGTCCGTCTAAGAGTAATATTTATTAGAAGTATCAATATAAAAATGTCGGTTCTTATAAAATCGTCCGGTTAAGAGAGGTGGCCGCTTATCGGAGGTGTCCATCAAGAGAGATTTCATTGTACTTTTAAAAATTGATTGTGGCTCTCCTCATATTTAGGAATAATTCATCTAATTTAAACAAACCTCTATCTCCTATAATAAGCGAGATCCCCATGCTGGAAATGTAATCTGGGACACCCCGTATATTCAGTTTGCATTTAAGGAATTAAAACGTTTGATTGGAAGATTTCGCAATAAAAATGTGGGGTCCAACATTTATTGTTTTTATTTTAAAAAGTTGTCTTTTCTATTTTAGCTGTTAAAATTTAATATTGATGTTTTATTTTTTTTAGTTACTTGTAGTGTAGAACATGTGACATTACATGTAACATGCGAACTAGAAGCACCTTCTAAAGATCAGTACACTCTAAAAGTGTGGGGCTACAACGAGTATCTTGCACCAACTACGTTACTATCAGATTATGAATACATTCACAACTGTATTAAACTAGAAGAAGATGTACTCTTAATTTTGGTACCAGATAGATTGGTTGATAGATCGTTTGCACGTAGTGTAAGTGTCTACACAGATTTAACACTTTGTTTGTATTTTTGGAATACGCAAACTAAATTGAAATGTTGATATTACTTTTAGCCTCAAGATGATAACAGAGACCGAGAAATAAAACTGATTGACCTAATTCCGAATGAACCTTTATCTCCTATAACATATGAACATCTTAGTATACTCTTAGGTATGACATGGGTATATATAAAATATTTTAATAAAACAGCAATGGTTTGTTGTTTACAGAAACGTTAGAAAAAGAAATGGGAAAGCTAGAACAAGCTGCCGACCAAATTGAGAAAAATGCTAGTCCGGACATTATGCCCCAGCTTCAACCTTCCGGTGTAATTCAGTCAATTAAACTAGTCGTTAAATTAATGGGCACATTAGAAACTTTTGAAATTACGGAAGCTGTGGACTCGTTAAAAACAACTTGTCAAAAATTTTTGCAACAACCAGATGAGGTAAAAAAGTTTTTGTATTATTGACTTTTAATAAAATAGTAAAAAAGTACAGGGTGCGCCAATAACTTGTACACTTAGAATGTCTTTCTTATACAAAAATTGTGAGGTGGGGGAAACACGGGTGGTTGCCAGCGCTGGCGCAGTTCTTGGAAATTTTATCACAATAGATCCTTTCACAGGATCACAGCGTGCTTTCTGTGTAAAACAATTTTACAAGAACAATGATTCTTGTGTAACTGTTCGACGACTGTTTCATGTCGAGTATGATCTACACGAGATCCAAGTGCTAATTAGATCAAAACATGGGTTACAAAAATTCAAAAAGATAGAATCGACCTCGAACAAGAAGGCTATGGGGCGACCACGAACTGTAAGAAGCAAGGAACACGTGGAGCAAGTTGCAACTTCGGTACGAACACATTCAAATTCATCAACACGCAAGCGCTCTTCTCCGTTGGTGATACCGCGCCCAAGTTTGTGGCAAATTTTGAAACTTGATTTAAAACTACACATACAAGATCCAGTTAGTGCAGAATTTAAGAAAAGCGATTTTATTCTACATAAAACTTTCGCTGACACTATGCTAGGGTGTTTCACTAGCTTTGATAACATTTTGGTTTTTTGGATGAGACCCATTTTCATTTAAACGGACACGTTAACTAGCTAAATTGCAGATATTGGAGTAGTGAAAATTCTCGTCATATACAGGGTGATTCAAATTCGAGGGCGCCCATGGGGATCTCGCTTATTACTGAAGATAGAGGGTAGGTTTAAATTTGGCAAAGTTGCTACATTCGATGCTTATTGATTGGAAATTGGAAATATCTCAAACGGTATCCGAGAAAATTAGGAAAAACTGGAAAGTCCGTTTTTGAAAATCGTCTATAACTCCTTTGGAGTTTAAAATATTTTAAATGTGTAAAAACGTTGCCCAAGCAACTTTTTAAGCCGAATCGGATGGTGGTCACAAATTTTTCCTAGGTCGATTCGTTTTTGTTTTAGGCAACCAACTTTGTTTTTTGTTATGGGCAGCATATCGCGTTTTTCTTCATTATTAAAGTTCATTTTTACGACTAACAGGCCTTCAAAACTTTTAGTTTGTTGATCGGTTGTCATGGAAACAACGTAAACTAAAATGACTGGCCTACCTGATTTATAGTGGTTATTGTTTAGAACGTATTTTTTTAAATATCACAATGAAAGAAAAAGTAAAATACCATGTGTGATACATCAATGGATTTAGAAAAATAAATGCTATTTGATAATGTAAATAGCAAAAATTGCGCCCATAAGAAAAAACAAAGTTGGTTGTCATAAAACAAAAACGAATCGATCTAGGAAAAATTTGTGACCACCATCCGATTCGGCTTAAAAAGTTGCTTGGGTAATGTTTTAACAAATTTGAAATATTTCAAACTCCGAAGGAGTTATAAACGATTTACAAAAATCGTATTTTCCAGTTTTTCCTAATTTTCTCGGATACCATTTGAGATATTTCCGATTTCTCTTCGGATTATTAATGAGCACCAAATTTAGCAACTTTGCCAAATTTAAACTTATACTCTAGCTATTATAATAAGCGAGATCCCCATGGGCGCCCTCGAATTTGAATCACCCTGTACATCAAAAACCACTTCATTCTCCAAAAGTAACAGTTTGGGCCTTTATCTCAGAGTTTGGCGTAATCGGCTTGGATACAATGACAGTCGTACGGTCACTGTCAATTCTGCTTTATATTTGAAGATGTTAAAAAAAAATTTGCACCACGATTGCAGGAATTTATTGGCTACAATGGCAGGACATGGTTGCAGCAAGATGGTGCAACGTAACACACATCCAATGAGTCATTACCCGTCATTCGAGAAATTTTTCCAAATAAACTCATTTCTAGAGATGATATTCCATGGCCTCCTAGAAGTCCACATCTGTCTTCTTGTAATTTTTTCTCATGGAAATATCTTCAAAGTCGTGTGTACAGCAATAAACCGACAGCAGTGGAACAACAAGCAGAATATCAGTCAAGAATTAACCAGTATCCCTCAATCCATGTGTCAGCTAGTTTTTCAAAACTTACGGGTTAGGGTAGAAGTAGGGTTACCAACTTTACCTAAGGACATTCCGGAAGAGATAAAGACAAAAAAAACATTCAAAAATTTACACATCGGTCAAAAACTTAGCGACAATTTTTCAAATCGATCCCTTTTATTTTTTTCCAATAGCTTCAAAGAATAAATTGTCATTTTGCCATAATTTTTGTTATTTTTTTGTTTTCCACCTTTCTTTTTAACTCAATCATAATTTCTTGAATTTCTGTAGTAGGTACTTTTCAATAATTTAATAGTATTTTAAAAAAATTGCCAGGGATGCTGTAAAAATAAACCAAAGATGTAAGGAAGTGACCTCTACTTTGACTTTTAATGTTTATATTACGGCAATTTTCTACAGCATTTGATGAAAAATAAGGCCGTGGGTACATAAGGTAGCAGAACTTTATTCCGGGCGAAAAGTGGTCCTTTTCGGGACACTGGAGAAAAGTAAAAATTGATGTTTCATTCCAGTAGACTCCCGGCCAAATCGGGAGAGTTGGCATCCCTAGATAGAATGGAAGTCACCTCGACGATCTTATTTAAAAAAAAGAATTTCCAAGATCTGCTCTTTAATTTGATTTAACACACTTAATTTATATGACTAGTTTTGTTTTTATATGGTTTTGAAAAGTGCAAAACTTATTGGCGCATCCTGTTTAATTTATAAGCCACAAATAATAAACAATTGTGGAAACTTTAGGTGCCGAGAAACAGTTGGGGTGGTGAATCGATTTCCGAACTAATTAATAGTAATTGCGAGAAAATTCGAATTGCAATTCAAGGTTTAATTGAAATGTACAGCCAAGCATTTAGAGTTAACTTTCAGCTTAAAAATCCCGTTGATGCTCTTTCTAGTAAGTTTATCAACTTTAATAATTTATGAATCAATGAAAAATTAATGAATAAAAAAATATCGAGTTGTACTTTTTGCATCGCTTGTTGCTTGTTTTAGATACCCTTAGTTTGATGGAAGTTACTGACACTTTATTAATACGTGTATGCGGCATTCATCGTCCTTCTCCGGACTGGAAACATGATAACTTTATGGTCGCAGCTCAAGTGTACCATGGTACTAGACCAATTGGGATTCCAATGTTGTCACAACCAACAGCGCTAACACAGAATTTATACCCAAGAATATTATTTAACTGCTGGTAAAGCTTTTATTCTAATATAAGCATAGAGTAAACCCTTTATTAACCGTTCCTTGTTTATCATACCCCGGTTTAAACAACAAAGTTATGAACTCCTACGTTTCATTCACCAATTCTGAGCAAGTAAACCAATGATCTGGGCCTCAATTACCAATTTGAACACACTTTGCTCGTACAATTCAAGCACTGAGAACACCAGCTTCATACACCTAATACAGTTTTGTTACTGATGTCATCCATAACCCATATTGGTCGGTTAATAAAGAGTTTATTACATTTGTATTATTCTTACGTTACATACAGCTTGGTCACAAAAAAGGATTTTGTTCCTTATAACATTTCTTTACCATTTGATTCTTGCCATATTTAGCTTAAATTTAAGCCAATACGTTATGCTATTAATTAAAACATTAAAAGGGCTACTTTTTGATTTTAAAATTTGTCATTTGTGTTTTTCATCTCCTCGACGCCGAAAATTACAAGAGGATCTGATTAAGAAGAAGTTTTCCAAATCATATTGGCTATGAAATTGTACAACATTTGATAAAACTGTAATTCTGTTAATGATAAACAATAATTTTTGAAAATTCGTTTAGAAAAGCTCAAAATCTACATAACCATCGTATCCTGTAATTCATCATCGACGATATTATCGTGTACAATTAATTGCCCTGTTAATTATTTTTCTACGACAATTTAAATCTATCAATTATAAATTGTGCGATTGTCGTTATTTTTTGATTAATTGTTACAGGTTAAATATGCAGGATATATTTATAAGTGCTTTAGCTCGAGAAGCTAGACTGGTCTTTGTAATCTATGGCAGAACCCTGGAACAACCAGAAAGTGGGGATAATTCCAACACACCACAGTTTTTACAAGAAGAATTGGGTTGGGCTTCGGTTCAGTTTTTTAATTTTGATAGGTAAGTCAACAGTTAATTTGACCAAACAAAAATTCTTAAGTATATTTAAGATCAAACAATTTAATTTTGTTGGTTAGTTCATAAATTAGTAGATTAAATTTCGCAAAATTAATTATCACTTTATAGAAAATCAACTGCAAGTCAAATACCGCTTACAAAATTGCTGTTTTTAACTTTTATCCTAATTCTCCACTTATAGTATAGCAGTGTTTCCCAAACTTTGTCGGTCTGCGGACCCCTTTTTTCCACAGATTTTATGGCGGACCCCTCTTGAGGATGGGTATTATAAACAAAAGTTTTTGTTTTGAAACTAGTTAGTTAGTTATTCGTTCCTCTTTTGCCGTTAGGCGTCGAGGTGTTCTGATTTACAAAACTTTTTTCATTTAATTCTGTTCTTGGCTAGTTTTGCAGCTTCGTTCCATGTGGTGCTTGACAATACTTGTCCCACTTCTTGGTTCAACCTTCTACCTGGTCTCCCTCTGCTATTTTTCTTTTTCTGTTGCCTCTCAGTATCCTTTCTGATATTTGTCTTAGGCAAAAAATCCAGTCCTGCATGCTTCTACCTGGTCTGAAGCCCGCCTGATTGTCCATGATTGTTTTCTTTAATTGAGATATTAGCCTGTTTTCCAAAATTCTTTCGTAGACCTTCCCCGCTACAGATATTAATGATATTCCCCTGTAATTATTATAGTCCATGGTGTTCCCTTTTTTATAGCTAAATTCCAATCTTCCGGTAATTTTTTATATTTCCAGGCCAAATTAAGTATTCTCAGTAGCAGTGCTGTGCCTTCAGCTCCCATGTACTTTAACATTTCGGGCTTTATATTGTCTCACCCTGCCCCCTTCCCGGGTTTTAATTTTTTCAGAGCTTCTTCAATCTCTTGCATTTTTTACATGTTTGAAACTAATATTTTAAATTCTTTTATTCGTTTAGTATAACATTAATGAACATTACACCTTTAATAAAATGTTTTATTTTGAAGAACTAAGTAAAAAATGGTGTTGCTTTGTGCCTACGATCTTATCAATCTCAGGTTTAGTTCCGGATAAATAAATTCTTAAATCTAATTTCACATTCAATCATTCCCTTGCTTATTTTTAATATAAACTAACGAAGAAAACGTATGTTGAGTAGAGTAAAAGTAAATATTTTAACGCAGCTAGTAAAAGACAACATTTTTGCATTGAGGTCCAAAAGTCACTGAAGTTAGTTTCTTTAAACTGAGTTTTTAAATCTTAATTACATGATGCCATAACAAGTTTGTCTTGTTCAATAGCGGTTATGTTTGTAATTTCACTGATTTTATAGTGAAATTAATCGCTTATCCACGAGATATTTTATTGCATTACAGGAAAATAATCTCTGAAAGTTATTTTCAATGTTTGTAAGCGCAGGGTCATATTTGCAACACATTCGTTGGGTACGGTTTTTTTCCGAGTTTTCGATGAACTCTTGTAAGGTAGGAAAGAAATCAAAATGATTATTTTGTAATGTAATCGCCAATAAATGTAACTTTTTGACCATACCTTTTATTTTTTGCTCTAACTTGAATATATTTATTGCATTTCTCTGCAAACTTAAGTTTGAATCACTTAAATGGGAGAATATGTCTGCTAAATATGCAATTTTAATTAACCAGGCGTAACT